>MU177952.1:81178-92737 GCA_016695465.1 Suillus americanus | reverse complement strand
GTGTCTGGTTCTTCAGATTCCACTGTCCGGCTGTTGAATGCAGCAACAGCGCAGCACACTGAGATCCATTCCTCCGCATTCTCTTTTGATAGACGTCGCGCCATTTGCTTCGCCTCAAGCTTGGAACGTGCACTGCACAACCCTGCTGAGCTACTCAAGACCACCTCTCAACCTGATTTCAATTCAACCGGGCCTGTCTTGCTGAAAGATGGATGGATGGTAGGGGCCGATCGTCAGCTGCTTTTCTGGGTACCGCCCGCTTCCCGAGAACGGCCGTTGTATTATCCTGGGACTGTATTTGTGATACCCGGTGGGCAAGAGATTGATTTGAGTCGCATGGCTCATGGAGAACACTGGTCGCATTGCCGAGATGAGTGAGTTCTTAGCCTTGATCGTCCCTCGTAGTCGCTAAATCAACACTTGTAGCCCTACTTGCCAATGATCCAATTATAGCAATACTGAGTGTACTGTTCTGTTCTATGTCAACCCTACGCCTCGCACCGAAATTGAATTTGATGTTGTTCAAGTGAAATGACCCGCCGAAATCCAGACTGGATATGACTTCAAATACTACCGCTCTGAGGTTGCCCGAGCGCATGCTGACGACCATGGGTCGAGTGGTTCCATCAGGAGACACGGTTGCGTGCTAGTCGCCCTTACAAACTCTCGTACCAGTCGATGATCAAAAGCCCTTCAAAGCCTGCGTGACCATCTTCAAGAATCTTCAGTGGTAGCATTATCGTCCTCTAATGACTTCCAGTGATTCAGTATTACTCGTATGGGCACCGATTGACTTGTAGTACCTCGTAGCATTGCCCAGTTTCGATGATGATGATACCCTGAAAGAAAAACTGTATAAATACGCCGACGAGGATGCACCGAATGGCTCCTCGATAGCGTGTACGGTCCGATCAGTTACAATGTCGATGGTCGGGTGGCTCGCATTGAACATATCTTAGTCGACGGGTGAGACGAAGAGCTATTCATGTCGTGGGCAGTTAGAATTCGAATCAAGGCTGAGACAGCTCAACATGTATGCATGGTATGGCTGACATTTCGTGATGTGCATAGCATAAAATGATCACAATTCTATTGGACACAGGATAATAATGTGCGTAAGACGTACTAGCGTAGGGACATGAAATGTGAAGGAAGGAGAGTCACGAAAGTGGTGGTGCTGGTGCTAGTGCCGCAAGGTCTCTCTTATGACGGAGGTCCTCCCAGATTGCAGGGTGCTCCTGCGTACAATGCATAAAGGTCTTGAACCTTTGGGTTCGCTAGTACATCCGGTTGTTCGGGTATCATCCCCATTTCAAAGCGATCACTGGAAGAGACGATAAGGACTGCGAGAATGCAGAACGAGGCTTGATTTACAGGCATTTGCCACAGAAATATCCGTCAGCTACTTCAGCATCTGACTCGTAGATCAAGTAGACATATGCTTCGACGGATCACAAATTATCTCCAGTCAGTGGACCAGGTCTGTTCTTGAGCAGGCGACGGTGTGACGGAGCTTGGCGAAGTTGGGTTGGAACCAACTGAAGTGTCTGAAGACGTGACTGCAATCGCAACCTTGTCGTTCGAAACGCCCACTTGGCCTGCTGGGGCCGCGTCCATATTTTCTTTAGCAAGTGGCACAGAAAGCGAGGGTGAGACTGGCGAGGTTGGTTTTGAACCGACTATAGTGTCTGGAGAGGCTGGTTTTTGCTCATGGTTCATGTTGACGATCGCATCCTAAGGCGGATGAGTGGGCTCTGCAGTCCTTTGTTTCTTGATCAACTTGATATCCTACGTCATTGAACCATCTACGGCAGAATTTGACAGCTAGACTGATTAACCCCCGCTCACCTCTAGCTTGCTCTGTCAGCCATTCGTGTTCCCCGGTCAGATACACAGATAGAGTGGGACCCGACGTCGCAGTGTGCAACTTGGGGCGTAGATAGAAGGGCACGAGTAGTACTGATGTGTTTCAATACACGGTTTGTGACGTGTGTATATGCGGATGGGTGAAAGGCGGTTGCTGAGGGCGATTGGGATTAACTGGGGATGAAATAGAAGGCATGCGTGCAAATTCTGTGAGCGATCTGGCTCTAAACATTGGGGTGCGGATGCTGGTGGTGGGAGCTTCCATCTTTGCGACACAGGAAGGGATTGCTGAGGTGGGTAAGGCTGATACAAGGATTACTTGAAAACCTAAAAGCAGTGGGACTAGACGTACATTTTGAACACCATCAGAAACCCTCCTTTGAGCGTGTGCTTGATGGACGCGTGGCAGCTGATGAGGTGGCAGGGTGTGTAGGACCTGTGGTCGCATCTGTGGTGAATGTTGTGCTTGCTGCTGAAATTGTTGCAGCGGTAAACGAGAAGGCTGGAGTCGGGGACCACCTTTGGCAGACACTTGTCGCTAATGAACCTAAAGATACTGTTATTCTTGCTTTGTGAAATTAGGTAGAAAATACCAACATCGCTACCGGGGTAGGGATTCGGAGCTGTGCGATTTGAGGGACACTAGATGATCTGTGGGGCCAATGGCCAGACGGAGGTTATTCTTATTCACGTGGGAGGAGGTAATGAGATCTGATAATCATTGGGTTTGCCAGCCAGGAGGAGGAGACAAGAGGCGGTAGAGTCAGCACTGACATGGTCACAAGGCAAAAAAGGCGAGACGTGTTTTGCTCAGGTACTTCGAACGAGTGGCACTGCTGGCAAGTCGGTAGTCACTGGCTGACTCGGATGTAACTAATCAAGGCGGTCACCGGTGGAATGTTCAATGAATCAGAGATTACAATGAGATCTAGAGTGATACCCATGACGCGCGCTCGAGCCAAAAAGTCAATCGTGAAACATCCTAATCTATAATCGCTGTGACTCAAAAACACTCATCTAAAGAAAATACCACTGTACGTAAAATCGATGCAGAACTAGCGCAGCTGGGAGTCGTGAATAAAATGCCAGCCGCCAGCACAGCGATAACCTGATTGTTGTTTGATCCATTGGAAGCCTTGCACGCAGACGCCAAGGTTTCTCAGCTTCTGCTGTATCCTCTCTTCTTCGCGTCTCTTCTTCTCTTCCTCCTGACGCATCTGAAAGAGCGCAGCAGCAATTCTCTCTCTTTCTGCCTTCGCCTGCGCCTCTCGAATCCGAGCTGCCTCTTGTTGGCGCCTGAGTTCTTCCTGGTCTCGTGCCTTCGCCTGAGCAAGGGCCCGAGCTGCAGCCTCCGCAGCTTGTTGTCTTTGAATGGCTCTACTCAATTCAGCATCGCGCCTCTTCTTCTCCTCAATCGCTTTCCTTTTTTCCTCCTGCGCCGCTGCCTTATCTGCCTCCAACTGCCTCCAGACAGCATCACTAACTCCTGGGTCACGCTGAGCATCATTGGAAGACTGGGGCCGCGGGGTGCCTTGAACTGGTAATTGCATATTCCTCCCTCGCTGGTTTGGAGTCGGCGGGTTACTGCCTTTCGAAAGAAAAGGAGGAGCAGTTTGGGGACCTGAAATAGAGAAAGGAGGCAGACTGTTTGAGCTGGATGCAGGTGACGCCTGTTGAGAACCTCTGGGCCGCCTTGGGCGACGAGTCGTTTGTGGAGTGACTTTTGCAGTGGACGAGGGAGTGGGTGACGGGGGCGGCGGAACTTTCGGACGCGATGTGCTAGGTGGTACGCTGGGGCGTGAAGGTGGCTTATTAGGTGGTTGGGATCTGCTGGGTGTGGAGGGCGGCCCTGATTGCGGAGGAGGCTTTGGTGGCGACTGGTTGGATGAAGAGCTCTTTTGGGGGGGTGGTTTAGGCGGTTGAGGTCCTTTGGTTGCGGAAGAAGAACTTGATTGGGAAGGGGGTGGAGGAGGGGCAGAATTGCTGGACGATGCCATCGGCAGTTTGCCTGGCGGGGATGAAGTAGTTATACGTGGAATATTGAGTCTCTGGCGCTGCTGATTGAGTAGGTCCTTCATGATAGTTATAGCCTCGTCTGCGGTGAGCAATGGGGTACTCCCAGAACTATTTGCCACAGCACTAAATGCATGATGGACGAGTCTCTGGGCAATGGTCTTGACGTCTCGGGCGTTCCCCCAGTTCGACAAGCGTGACATCCGGTCGATGATAATCTCCATCTCGGAGTATGCAGAAGAAGTGGTGTCGGCTAGCTCAGACAAGACGATCTGCGTCTTCTGCAATTCCTTGTCGAGCACTTGAAGACACTTGGCCGCCGTCATGTTGGTCAGAGTGATTTCTTCGGAGAAACGACTGGCGAGACCAGGATTGACGCTCAAAAGAGTATTCATTTCTTTCTCATAACCTGCAAGGACGATGACCATCTTGTTCATGAACCTCTCATTGGTCATGAGCCCGACGATTTCATCAATGGCTTCTTGCGCAAAATGCCCATTACTAAGCCGGTACGCTTCGTCCACGAAAAGCACTTTGCCTAAGGCCTTCTCGAAAAGTTTCTTGGTCTTCGGGCCGGTGTGACCCACGTATTGCCCAACGAGGTCGGAGGCGGAACACTCGATCAGGTCAGACGAAGAAAGAAATCCCATGTCATAATACACTTGACCAAACTTCCTCGCAATGGTTGTTTTCCCAGTACCTATGAATATGCAAAGCATCAACACCCTGCTCCGAATGAGAAATTGTTACTGACCTGGGGGTCCTTTGAAGATGAAACTCGTTGGAATTTGTTTGCGCATATCTACACCAGTAGCCTTCATCGCACGAGCAATTTTCTGATAGTCGCCCAGCTTCGTCACGATGTCGTCACAACCAACAAGATCTTCGAAGAGTTTTGTCAAATTAGCTGCAGCATTGCGATCACGATCCCAATCTGGATCAAAATCCTGAGGCTCGAAAATCACATCGGAACGTTGATCGGGAGGGATGAATGCTTGACGCTTCTGATAGCGGGATTTTGCCAGACCGAGCATGTTCTCCACCTCACCAGCATTGCCAAAGTTAGGACGGTTCTTGGCTCTGTTCAGAAGGTCACTGGCAACCTGTTTCGCCGAGTCGGTGGCCCCCAGGTCTTGATCCTTCAACTTGAAGTCCAAGATATCCCGAAGTTGGGGCTCAGTGAAGTCCTCGAAAGTGAATGCGTTTTCAATGGCAAACCTACGAGCGAGCCCAGGGTTCACATTCTGAGTAGACACATCAGATTTCACGCTCAGTGATTCAAGTGAACATTCGAGCGTACCTGGAACATCTCTTCCATCTGTTCTTTGTATCCCAATAACAAAACACAGCGATCTTCTCCAGGTACACTTTGAATCTCCGCGACCAAGGTGTCAATTACAGTCGTTTTGAATTGGTCTTGGGATCCAGAGTTCTTGCTGTACAACATGTAAGCCTGTCGGACAAGGTCAATATTATCACCGACTCGTAAATCTAGGATTGCATACCTCGTCTATAACCAAAACTTTACCAACAGTACTGGCCAAGATAGCTTTGGTATTCTTCTCTGAATGGCCAAGGTGCGCGCCCACAAAATCAGATGGATTCTTGACAACGACTGGAAGAATGTTGTCAGTCAACGGGCAGCCAACAACACAAGTATGACTTTTCACCTTCATTGTTGCTCAAGAGCCCTAATTCTGCGAGTATTTGTCCATAGAGCTTCGCAACTGTCGTTTTGCCGGTTCCCGGTGAGCCAAGAAAGACGCGGTTCAAAGACATCGCAAGAGGCTCTTTCTCTTGAAGCTCTCGGTGATAGTTCGTGTCGACGAGGTCAAAGAAATTACGGACAGAATCCTTCACGGAATCGAGACCTATCATTTTCTGAAGCTTCTCCCAGGGAGCGCACTGCGGAAGGACCTGGGATGGGTCAGGACCAATGAAGTCCTCTTTGGTGATAAAAAAATCATCAGCGATCCACCCCTGTTGGCGTTGCTTCTTAAGTCGCTCGGCTAGTCTCTGGGCGACCTTCGCAAACATATTTTGTAATGCTCGAGCATTTCCGAACCCCTCGCGACCACGTCCACGTCCAAGACGACGCACTGCAATTCGAGCATATAAGCCCCTGATGCTGTCCTCCACCTTCATCTGACCCGAATATCGTTTCTCTACGAGCGCTTCCAGCATCGTCAGAAGCTCCGGGTCAGTGTAGTCCGCAAACTTGAGAGTGTACGGAACACGACTGGGAAGGCCAGGGTTGTGCTCGAAGAACTTCTCCATCTGCTTGCTATATCCCGCAAGAATGAAGACTAGAGTACCCACTCGGTTCTCCATCTCGGCAAGTAGAAAGTCCAGTACCTGGCCTCCTGTGTGCTGGTGTTCACTGACGAGCTGGTATGCTTCGTCGATGAAGATAGCGCCTCCTCCAACTTTCATGGCGTCCTCGATGAGCTTTTTCGCTCCACCAACCCCTTCATGCGCCAAGCTTGAACCCGTCGTTTCAATGAACGCATCGCCTGGGAGAACCTGAACTGATTCGAGGAATTGCGCATACAATCTTGCGACTGTGGTTTTTCCTGAAGGAATGTAAGCAGCCCATTCACTAAAAACCTCGACAAGTACTCACCAGTTCCTGGATTACCAAGCAAAACTAGATTGAGACGCTCCTTGTTCAGAGGGACGCCTTGCCGTTTCATCAAATCAATATGGGCCTTGATACGGAGCACTTGAGCTTTCACATCCTCAAGTCCTGTCAACTCCATGATACCGTCAATGGCGCTGTTTTTTTCACCATTGACTTGCTTCTGATGCAACCAATCCTGGTGGGCAGCCGATGTAGGTGTCACATTCATCGGTGACGTCGAGGGAGGAATAGGTTGTTGAGACTTCGATTGATTAGAATTCGAAGGAGTCTGGGTAGTCGAAGGTTTCGTTTTTGGCTGCGGTTTCGGCGGTGGTGACGGAGGAGCAGGGTTTGGCGGAGGAGTAGGGTTTGACGGAGGTACGTTTGATTGCGGATTGGATGGGGGTGTCGGAGGAGGTACGGGGTTTGTCATCTTGGGTAATGAAGCAGAACGGGCGGCGTCAGCGTGCGCCTGCGCATTTGCAGCCGCCTTTTGTGCATTGGCTCTGGCTGCCTCGATATCCTTGACTTTCTGTTTCAAGACATTCGCTCGCTGCTGCGCAACCTGAGCGTCAGCTATCGCATCCAATTCCGCCTTCATCTTAGCGTCCAGCTCAGCCATGCGTAAATCGTGCTCCAACTGCTCCTGTTCGCGCTGTATCTGACGTTGCAGTTCCTCTTCTTCCAGTTTCTGCTTCAGTTCGAGTTCACGTTTTCGCTTTTCCTCTGCACGTTCGGCTTCCTTGACACAGACCGGACAAGGATCTGGCTTTGACTGATGGCACTTCCACTTCAGCTTGTGATTGACAGGACACGTGCCCGAGTACGGGTGTTGACACGGCATTTGTGAATGGTCCGAGATCTGATGACATTTTAGCGGGCAAGGATGGATGCCGCAGTTCAACATGATGTCACTAGAGATAGTGTGAGTAAGAACGTTACCAATTCCCAAATTCTTACCATATCTCTGCGCATCCACCGTCGGGACAAAGAGTATCAAATTCTGCCGCAGATTTGATGAGGACTGCTCGATTCGGGTGTCGTTCACATTTGATCGGGAAACCTTCATACATGTAGTTGCCTTGTTTGACAAGCTCGAAGAATTTCCCCCATAGCTCCTTACCCTTCCGAGCATTTATAAATGTCTGCGAGTTCCCGATTAGGATGAGTCCATCTCGAGCCCGGGAGATAAGCACGTTCAGACGTTCGGGGGAGTTCATGAAACCGATGTCGTTGGATTCATTGGACCTTGTCAGACTGGCGATGACGATATCACTCTCTTCTCCCTGATAATTATCTATTCAAATAATGTTAGATGTGCGCTATAAGTCGAGTAGCAGATACATACCTATTGTGGCAAGCCTGATGCGCTTCTTGGACGTTGTGTCAGCTGGGGACATAAGTCCGGCGCGGATGAGATCATGCGAATCAAGATCATTCAGCACGGGGTCATTGTCCCTCTTCAGGACATCTCGAAGCTTTGAAAGCTGCCCAAGGTACGGCGTGAGAACGACTAGCTTCTCCGTCCCATAGCCTTGCTGAGCGAGATAGCGTACGATCTTCCAAACCATTTCTACCTCATAGGTATTCTGTTTCGACCCAGACGAAGCCTCATCGCCTTTGTCTGAAATACGAGAGTCGTTATCTTCGGGATGAGTGTGGTCAATGAAGATAATGTTGTTCTGAATACCGCGAATGTCGTCACGGCCCTGGGTCTTGGGAGCATCCGTGAGGTCGGGGTACGTAAGCTTCCTGATAAACGCTGAGATTTCCGGACGCATACGATGTTGGGCTGTCAGAGTTTCGTGAGGAAAGCCTCTGAGAACCAGGCGCTCGAATAGTGATCTGTTGAGTTCAAATCCATCACCCTTTTCAACAGTCAGCTTATAGTTGTTGACTTTGGGACGCAGTTGCCTGTGAGGAGTCAACTTCAGCGAGATGTACTGAAAATCGGCATTGACTCGCGTACTTGTGGTCACCAATGAGAATCATCTGGCTTGTGTTCTGACCCATCGCGGTGAGGACGTGACTTTCTAGGATTTCACCAGCCTCCTCAACGAGAAGGACATCAGGATTCGCCGCACGAATTTCCGATGCAAACATAGCTGCTCCAGTCGTCGTGCATCCAATGATTCTCTTCCCCATGAGGGTTGCCACCCTGGCCTCCCCAAATTTGCGTGTCAGTTGATCTTGACATTCGTTGTAGTTTGTGCCAAGTGTGCAAATCTCCTCGAGGATTAGCTTGCGTATCTCTGACTTCCATCCCTCCATCATGTTCCGGCGAGCGTGCGCAGGCATTTTCCAAATATCTTGCGCCTCACGTACATTGAGCTCGGCTTTGAACTGCCCAGCATCAAACCCTCTGGCCCACCGAAAGATGAGTTCCTCAGCATCAACAGGTTTGCCGTCCCTGCCGACACGAGTCATTCCCGAATCGTCGAATTCAGATACTTGGAATGCATCGAAGTAGGTCGGTTCTTGGAATTCAATGTACGTGAGGATGTCCATGAAGCTGATCTTCGAAGCTATGAACTTGCCCATGGCAGTCTCTAGAGCATCGCAGTGAAACGTCGACGAACTCTTCAAGTTGTCGACGATAGTCCAATCAGCTTTCGATCGTATGAAACGCTCTTTCTTCTGGCCCGCAATGCCAAGATGGGCGACCTGCGCATTTGCTCTACTGCCCAGGCGGACCATACTAATGTCCGGAATGCCGATCTTCATGAGATCTTCCAGGAATTGATCCAGAGCGTGGTTCGTGTAGCAGACTACGAGGATTTTCTGCTCAGTGTGATCATGGAGGGCCTTTGCAAGTAGTGCGCCAATGAATGATTTTCCAGTTCCTTTGGGATGTCAATAAAATGGCTATGAATGGGTGGTTGACAAACATTACCTGGAGGGCCTTGGATGAGGGAAAGCTTCTGCGTAAGTCCTGCCAATAGTGATGCCGCCTGCGACTTATCAAGGACAATAGTAGATGAAAGCCCTAGGAGCGGCTTCAAATCCACGGACGGATTTATAGCAAGCGGACGTGTAACTTGAGCCGCGGTCACCGCGGCGCTACCGATGATGTTCCCATCTTTCCAGAACAAGAGCTCCTCCGACAGTGGGATGACCTGTGTCTTCTGCAGAGCCTTCAAGACCGGCTCGAATGCAAAGAGGGGGGTGTCGATCTGAACGAGTCGAATGGCATTGGATGATTGCAACTGAAGGAGAGTCTTTGAGATGCTAGCCTCCCCTTCCAGCTGAAGTACAATGACAGGTGGTTTCTGCGCAAGCAGTGCCTCGACGCGGTGAACGCTTGCGAGACTGATGACTTGATTTCCCGAAAGTATGCATACGAGAGACTGATGTTTGAGAATTCTGACGCCGGCAGGATCTTTTTCGAGATAAGTCTTGCGCTGTTTGTCAGGGACGTTCTTCATCGACTTGAAATCATCTTGGCATTTGAGCTTGATGCCCCATCGAGTTTTTCTATCATCTGTACCGCTGTAAACGCCGTCGAGTGTGACGCCATCGATGGTGAGTCCACGGTAACGTCCTTTCTTCTTCCCTGTGGCAGTTTGAAGCTCTTCTCTTATCTCATATAACATGTCTTCACGCAGCAAGCGGAAGGTATTATCCAGGTAGTCAGCTGTACGAGTTGCCTCGCCATCAGGATCCTCCAATACGCTGCCCGGGCGAATGAAAGGAGGCTGCTGGCTGAGGATCTCGTCTGCAGTTGGAAGAATGGATATCTCCCTGAAATCGTTGAAATCATTATCATGGCGACCACCAGGTCCACCGACTGCAGCGACAGGTGTACCGGACTTGAATGTGGAAAGAATATGTTGGATACGGTAGCCATTGTCTTTTACAATCAATTGCGATGAATTGAGAAGCCTCGTAAGGATACTAGACTTCTTTGCGAGGTCACGGTAAGATGAGGTATCCCCAGTAGGGAGGCACAAGAGGCGAAGGAGGAGTACCGCGAATGCTTCCTGGGCTGGCTCACTGAGCTCACCCTGATCGAATGCTTGGCTGAAGGCAGTCCAAAAAATTGGAGGATCAACTATGGCGGTGAGTAAGTGATCTAAGACGTCACCGAGGTCTGTTGCTCGGAATAGATATGACAGAATTTTGGTTGCAGTTCCATTGAGGAACTGGGTATTAGTATTGTGACGCATGGCAGCCTGAACTGCGTTCGAGCCATGGGAGCTCTCAACGATTTTGTTGATGCAAGCTGCAGGGTCTTGCTGTACACAAATCGCTTCCAAAAAGTGAGCATAGCTCCGTGCATCCGCAGGAACTCTGCCTCTGATAATGTCGTTAAAACGTTTCTCAAGCTGAGCTGTTCGGTCCATGAGAGGCAAGCTAGTAGTGATATGACTCGTGGTAGGTTGTGGGTAGTTGAGTGTTGAGAGGAAAGCTGCGGGCATACGGCGGGCACTAGGGCTACTCCCGCAGCGCCACAACCCTAGCACCAATATACTATTAATAGTAGTAAGTATGCCATACTAGTACACGAGTCAACTGGCACACGAGGTCCAGAGATCTGCGTACATACCATGAACAATTTGGCAAGAGTCTGGATGTTGTTCGCAGATGGTGCATGTAAGACGCAAATTGTACTAGAACAGAAAATGTGGTTAACTACGAGCTCGGCGCTCAGCGCTCAACACAGTGCACTGATCAGCCGCCCACCGTCTAGTAGTATGACCGTGACATGACTATCGCACCAGTGAACTAAAGCTCTAGAACGTTGATATTACCATAACATAGTATGATATGTTACCTATCATGCAGAGGAGCAGCGGGTGACATTTTGCAGATAAAGAGCTGATGCCAGGAAATTGAACTTCATCAACGCCAACGATGGTCTCGTCGACTTCGAGTCGAACATAGTAGAAGTCGCACTTGGCTAGCTTGAGGCGGCGAGTTGTAGTTCTTGTAGATGTATATGATATCTATGCAATGCATGATCATCGCACGAGAAAGTTCTCTTGAAATACAAAAACGTCAATAACCAATTCCTCGGTCTCACTATATCTCACTGCTGGCCGCATGCCGCTTCATATGTT
>MU177952.1:45607-77930 GCA_016695465.1 Suillus americanus | reverse complement strand
GGTGGAATGCGCTTTGATTAAATCTTGCTAGTCGGTGTGGGGTCTGAAACCTACATACTGCAGTTGTATCACCTCTTGTACAATAGCCTATAGCATGCTCTTGACTAATGCTCATGGACATGCCATTCATACCCGTTGCCGTGCAGGCTTCAAATGCATTGTACCTTGGATATTGGGGCATCGTTTCAGGTCCGCATCACATCCTCCTTCAAGTGTATGCATCTTTCGAAGGTGGGGCTTCACGAAATGGTGTCTGGAATATACTGCGTTATCTAAGTACTTACAGTACTAGTTGGTCCGTAACACTGTCAAGTCTACGACACTACGTAAACTATCCATGGTCGATGCAGGTATGTTGTAAGTCCATAAGTCCAAAATAGTCGTAGTCTACATATAGAAGTAATTTCACCAAGTAAAAGTCCATCGTTCGTGTAGAAGTTCAGCTAATCTCGATATGCGATTCAAGTCCATCGAAAGTGTAAGTCCCAAGTCCCAACATTGTCTATCAGGCACTCAGACGTAGAGGGAACTTCCTGAAGGGGCAAACGTTCAATGGAGGCATAACAGACCTGCAAAAGCAGACATACCGACACAATGCAACTACAAGCCACATACTGACGCATCAACCTGGGTTGCCGTAACATCCACTCTTCCCAGCTCAGCGGCCAAATTACCAGTCAAGGTGTTCATCGCCGTCTCTGAAATGGTGACGGCGTTGGACACGTCAACCGCGAGGATAGCAACGGTTTTATTTCCATATGTGACATTATAGCAGGTTCCGCATGCAGCGGAATTCCAGCCCGTCACGGTGTAAACACCGCCGACGTTAGGGAATGTGGGAAGTGATCCGAGGGTCGTGTATCCCTTTGTCTCAAGCCCGTTGACGCCGTCTGAACAAGCGACGCTGGAAAGGGAGAGGGAGGCGTCATCATAATTGGTGTCGTATGAAAGGGTCTCTGTCGTTTGCGCCAAAGAGGAAAGGACAAAAAGAGAGACGGAGAAGAGGACGGATGAAAATTTCATGATGCAGAGCACGTTGCTTGTGAGGTGTATGAAGTATGATAGTATGGCTGAAGAACGAATGAGCTCAAAGTTGAGGCCCGAGGTGCGGTTTGCTTTTCAAAAGTTGCCTCCTTTTATGCGTTGAGTATTCGACTTCCCGGTTGGATACATGCACCCCCGAAACGTCGGTACATGTGATTGTGTGATGTTTCGAGAGAATCGTCGCACTCGGAAAGTTATAGCCGCATCATTTAGGTCATTAACTCGCGTCGAGCAGAGCAATTGTCAATACGGAGATCAAATATACGCGAGAGTTGTAATGGAAGACTGAGCTTCGGGGATTGATAGTAATATTGCGATTGGCATGGGGACCAATATCTAGTCTGTGGCCTGCCAGTCCTAGAACGTGTCTAATGGTTTAGCGGAAATGATGGGATCTGCAATGCCACGCTCACTGGCTGAGGGAACACGATGCAGATAATTTATAAAACACAGCTTGACCGGCCTAGTAGTGCGTGGCGCGAAAACTATGCAACTGGAGTCGATGAGGTAATTAAAAGGAGCGAGCCTGTCAGGTCAACCCACACAGACCTGGCAAGGTGGCGGGACCCTAAGTGGCAGTCAGAGAGAGGTATCCAGATATATACAAGCATACCGAACAATCTAGTGGCACCCGGTGGCCAACCTTGTACACATTGGGAACAGGCTTACAACCGTCCGGGCACCTGGGCCCGATAAATCATATGCCATGAGGGAATTCGCACACGCAGGTAACCAATCCACTATATTATGTCCAGGTGAATCAGCAGCGCTATAACCCATGCGGAGAACGCCTTTTGGAGGGCGAGTTCGAAAAGGCCCTGTATAAGCTTGTCATAAGCTAGCGCATCTCATCATGATTTTTGTTGATAAGTCTGTCTAACAATTTCCGGGTGCCCCTTTCTGTTCGAGATTAAGCCTGATGGCTGCAGAGTTGCATGTATAGATGGTGATTGAGAGCTAACCCGGAGGATTTGAGTGTAAGACCATGGTGGATTCTGAAGCAATGGAGTAAGGCGTGGATTGGATGTTGTGGTGGCGAAGGTAGCCTCCCCTAGACAGAGCTAATACCCGCCGTTCAACTTCCTCCTAATGTGTTAGGAGGTTTGAAGGGATGGAGTAAGGATGATGTATACGAAGATGCAGGTACTTACAGCAGGTCATGTACATATGAACGTTCAATAAGGAATACGGCCCTCTGGGACCTGGGCTCGGTGGCCAGCAAAGTGACGAGCGTCCGGATTGAAATTTGCCAATGATGACATGAACAGCAGGTAGCCAACGCCTGTTTCGATACCAGAGAGAAGGTGTGTTGCAGTGTATCTGACATTAAGAAGCAAAAGGTAGTAATCAGTGCAAACGAGAAATATGCGTCCAGGTGCTGTTACAAATGAGGGATGAGGAGATACGAAAAGGACGATGATGAAGGACAGACAGGAAGATACTTGAGACATACTGCGATTCCTACTAATTGCTGGACATTCATGCACGCGTGCGTGTGTCGATGATCGTTGTAGAATGCAGCGTGTGTTCTATTAGCATCATGATGATTCGTTGTCGTTGTCAAACACATCTCCAATGGATTAAAATTATTTCCCACCAACTTGGTTAGCGCCTAGAGGCTATGTAATAAACCATGACCACGCTCGGCTGTATCATTGTGGAGGTCGTTTAACAGCAACATCATGGATATCATTAATACTTTGCCCACCTTTACTGTACCAATCAACCAGTCAAATTTCAATCTCAATACATCTAACGTCGCTGGATTCTTTGGTGGCGATGAAGCAATCGCAGCGATGACTACAGTTCATCTCTATCGCGGGAGGCGCTGGCTAGGCTGGTATAATTCACCAGGAAGTTACACTGTCGCCAAAAAGTTCGGGCAGCTCGCAAAGTCAAGATTCTGGGATGGTCTTTTCCCTGGCCCAAATCTCACACCCGCTGAGGTATTTGGGCTAGATGGAAAACCTGGCCCTCGTTATTGGGGTGTTTTCTCGGGCACAGAGATGGCCACCGGTCACCTGGCGTACCTCATGGTAGAGAAGACCAAAGAAGTTCAGGCAGAGGCGGAAGTGGAAGGCAGGGAGACTACACCTCTGTCCGTCACCATCGTTGATGTTGGAAACGGGGTGGTGAAACACTTGGACCGGGCGCCTATGATGAGCATCCATCATGCTCTCTTGGCCGCTATTCCCATTACAATCAGTTTCGCGACGTGCGGTATTTCTGCTGCTTCAGGAGATTGGCTAGCATTCGCCCTCATCATGATAGGAATCATTTCAAGCGGCGTATCTTGCCTTGTCATGGGCTCTGCTCAACTTGAATTTGCTTCCGTTAAGGAAGCCGCTCCGAACGTGCCGCCTGCAGACGGGTTGCTTCGCATGCGAAACGATGTGGTCATCCTTAGAGGTGAAGAGAAAGACATCGATCCGATAACCAAAGGAAGGTTTGATCTGAAAATGGGTGGCGGCCCAGAGTTCAGACGAATTGGACTCTGCTCGCTTCTCCTCCTTGCGCAGTTCCTTCTCCAGCTCCTTCTCATCCCCCAGGCAACGACGTTCGGGCAGATCATGTTCATCTCATCACTTGCAGCCTCGTGGGCATACAACTCATTTCTCTCGTCACTGGAGCAGGAGAAAATACAAATCGGTGTCCTGTTGGAAGCGCTTCGTAATCCATTTATGTTAAAAATTGCACTCAAAAACAGAGCTGCTCAGGCAGTTTTTGCATGTTTGGTTCTCAGCGATGACGTCCGGAGACCTCCAAATTCTGACTTCAAGCCAAAAGACGTGTTGCACTATTTCATCCCAAATGAAACAAGAGTGTGGAATACATGGAGAAACAAAGTAGTGGAGGAACTGGAAAAACACGAGGAAGAAAAGTCGTTCGACCTCAGCTCTAGTGATCTTCCCGGGTTTAGAGATGATGAGAAGGATCTCCTGAGGTCATTGTTGCACGATGCCTGCAGTGCGTATAGAGGTTACCAGAATCACATAGACAAGATCCGACCCATTTCTTCTCCATCGTTGAACGAGAAACGATTATCTTGACCAGATAAGTACTACGTTCAAGGTTTTATTCGATACTTGTTGTAACATAGCATCCATTCATACAAGCAATAAGTACTAGTATAAATAGATATGCGAAGGCGGCCCATTATAGCACATACACCTCAACTGAAATAACTTGGATCCCCTCAACTTCTGAAGCTGGATGATGCATCAGGCGTATTCTAACTCATACTACCATCTCCCCCATTGCCTCCACGACCCCTGACCCGATTTCACTCTTCTCCTGCGATACTGTGGTCGATGCGCTCGCACTACGGGCCCTAGGAGTGAGAAAATCGACAGCAAGTCCAGACCCTGTGGGGATCACCGGTAGCACCTGCGATGTCTTCTCATCATCTGGCACGAAATCGGCAGGATCTGTAACTTTGGGTGTAGCGCGCCCGCGTCGAAAACGGTACTTAGGACGTGTAAGAGTAACATTGGCATCGGATTGAGCACGCTTGAGCTTCGAGACCTGCGCAGACGTTGGAAGGCTTGTCCTTTGGGAGTGCGAACGGAGCATGCGGGTTGGTTGTGCTTTGGGTGAAGACGCAAAGGGAAGGCGAATTACGACTTCGCGCGGGTAGGAGTTGTTTCTGGAGAGACGAGCGCTGCGTCGACGCTGTACATTCCCTTGAGTGCCAGTCAGGGAGCTAACGACCTCGCTGCTGTCTGATGCAAGCAGAGGAGAGGCTGAGACGTCAAGACTCTCGAGGAGGCGTGAGCCCGACATGGTAGGCACACGACCAGGTGGAGTACTAGCATTGTCTGGTGAAGCACGTCTTCGCTTTTTCAAAGGTTCCTCTTGCTCTTGTTCCTCCCTGAGCATTTCCAAGCGCTGGCGGCGCATGACAAGTGGACTGGAGGGAATAACGATAGTTCGTTCGTCCGTTGCACTCGAGTCGATATCCACATCCCAGGGCGCTTCATCCAATGTCGCACTCGTGGTCTTTGTCCGTATCGCCCTAGGTGCGCCTGGAACGAGTGGGACTAATTCTCGTGCTGTCTCTGTGCGGATCCCAGTTATGACCTCTATCGCTCTCCGAATATCTGCATCTTCCACATCATCACCACATGCAATTTGCAGTGCCTTTGGCAGACGTCCATTGATGCTCTGAGCAACTTGTACAAGTTCAGGGCGTGGCATGGTAACAAGGTCCTCGTGGCAGCAGAATGGTGCACGTTGGAAGGATGTAATGATGATACTGTCGGTGGATAGAGATGTGGTCTGAAGGGCGACCGCGGGGGGAGGAGTATAATAAAGGGGGCGACTGATTTGCGGCCTTACGGTGTCCATGGAGTGTGAACGTGGACGGGCATGTCTGTTGATTTGAAGTGGAGAACGCAAGAGAGAAGTTACACGGCGAATGGGTGTCTGGGACTTGGCGAGAGGGACGGAAGAGATAGGCATAGACGAAGATGTATCGGTGAGACGCATGGTGATCACAGAAAAGAGGAAGTTGGTAGGACGTTGCCAAGAGCAGCCATGAAATATGACAACTGACTCAGTGGAGGCTGACTGCGAAGCATTACGCAGGAATGGTCAGCCATTACTTGCAGTTTATTGTCATGTCCTCCGAGTTATTGTTGGGAATGTAGAAAAAACGATGCGATCAATGCAAGGTATCGAAAAATAGCTCAGTGCGCACCCTTTGTTGGACAGTCTAGTGCAGTAAGCTACTAGTGCCTGTCAGTGAACTTGCTCGACAAATACCAGAGCTAATATTGTTGGTTCCACAGATACCATTCCACGTATACTGACTCGGATCAGGCTGCAACATGCAAAGAATTCGTCGACGTTGCAGTGTGGCTATGTTGTCATATGTTGACTGTTAGCATCGAGTTCAATTCGTTGTGTGCTCTAGACTAACCCTTTATCCTCATCACCAGTTGCCTTTCCAAACTGAAGTCATAAAGTCACTCCAGTGTGCTATCCTCAATGGCCGCAACGTCAACCGCATTTGCGCCTAAACTGTCCAGAGCAGACATTGCCAAGCTCTTCCAGAATCATTCATCATCGTCTTCCCAACCGTCTTCTGATACACCCTCTCCTTCTACCCTACCCTCTAATTTACCTCCACATCAACAGCCATCGTCACTACAGCTACAGCAACCCTCGCAACTCGGCGCACATTCATATTCGCAGTTCGTGCCCAATAGTATGCGCTCACCGCAGCAGCATTCTGGAACCCCACGTTCCCGTGCATTCTCTCGTGTTGTGCCAAATGTGCAAGGCCAGTCTCGTCAGGGAGCTGGCCCAGGGGGTCCCGGTGGCCCACCTATCCCTACCAGTCCCCGAATGGCTCCGCACCCACATCAAGCACTTCCTGGAGGTATGCCCTCCCAACATATGCACCAAGCTCCTCACCCGCAACATGTCCTCCCTCTCCATGAACCCGGACCTCTTCCCATGTCACCTCGTTCCGCAGCCTCCCAACTACCTGGCATACCCACCATGGCACACACTATCTCGCACCCCCCTCATACACCTCAACTGCCTCCCTCCATATCTTGCCCACCGTCCACCGCCAACACACCTTGCTTTAGACGCTCTACATCCAAGGTTACCATCAAGACCCGGGATGGCGTTGAGGTGACCCTTGATGATCTCAAAAAGTTCGGTGGCCCACCGTCAACCGTTTTTATTCCACCTCCATCGCTTGTTGTGACCAACCTACGGCGACGTTCGGTTTCAGTACGCATCGAGAGCGAGGACTCGAGGCGCGCAAGAGAGGAGAATGCACGGAGAGAGCAGGAGATGATGATGACGATAAAGAAGAAGAAGGAGGAGGAGGAGCGTGCGAAGAAGCATGAAGCAGAGGAAGAGGAAGGGGAGAAGGAGCGCCTACGCCAGGAGGAGGAAGACTGTCTGGGCATCGATGGCTTCCAGAAACCATGCATTCCAAGCAGTTTCCAGATGGGTAATTCCCAATGTTCAGGAAGCAAACTTACCAGCGAAGGGCGGTTTGCCATGTCCAACTCCCGTTCCGCTTCAACTAGCAGTGCTTCTTCCCACTTCCGTTTCCCGATGGTACGCACGCCCAGCACACGTGGGTCTGGCCATTCCATGCATGGCACCAGCCGCACACGCAGTAAACGTGGTAAGAGGCGTGGTCATGCCGACAAGGTTCCGGTGTCCCAGGAAGAGCATGGTTCTGGCTTTGGCGCCGCACCTATCCTGGGTGCTGGCTTCGAGCCCGTTGTACCCCTCGAATTGTCTGCCAACCGTTGGGTCCCTACGAGTACGACCCGCAAGGCTCAACTTGATGTTGATTCACCTGAGCTGGTCGACCGTAAGGTCAGGGCGCTGCTCAACAAGCTCACGATGGAGAAATTCGGGACGATTTCAAACCAGATCATCCATTGGGCTAACAGGAACGTGAATGAGAAGAACGGGGCGCTTATCCAAGTTATCCGGCTGGTGTTCGAGAAGGCTACTGGTGAGGCCGCTTGCAGTGAGATGTGCGCGAGGCTGTGTCAGAAGATGATGGAGCAAATCAGTCCTGAGGTGCAGGATGACGGGATCAAGAACACAAAGGGCAAGCCTATTGCTGGCGGACAGCTGTTCCGCAAGTATCTTCTCGACCGGTGTCAAGAGAACTTTGAGCGCCGGTGGTTCGTTAAGGAAGTTACTGCTGCAGCCGCTGCGGTGAAGGCTTTCGGAGATCACGCAATCAAGGCCGCTAACGACAAGAAGGGCACATTGGATGCTGGGCTTGATTTTGATAAGTTCTATGTTGCACAAAAAGCGAAACGCCAGGGTCTCAATCTCATAACGTTTATCGGTGAGCTATTCAAGGCGCGGATGCTCACCAAGCGTTTCATGCACGAGTGTGTGAAGAAGCTGCTGGACAACATAGAGAACCCCGAGGAAGAGAAGATTGAGATTTTGTGTCAGATGTTGAAGACAGTTGGCCAGTTGCTTGACACGCCGCAAGCCCATGCGCATATGGACGTTTACTTCACGCGGATGAAGGAGCTGGCCAAGAGCTATAATGTCAGCACTCGTATGCAGTTCATGCTTCAGGTGTGTGGGATTTTTAGGGTATCTTTGCCGGTTGTTCTCATTATCATGATTTTAGGATGTCATCGAGTTGCGTGACCGTGTATGGATGTGCCGCGATGCTGCGCCTCTGACGATTGCTGCCACTCACATGCCGGTAAGATAGATTGGTGTCGTTGAAAATTATTCATTGACACTCATGTTACAGGCCGCTAAGGAGAGAGCAGCTGCAGAGGAGTGTCTCAACCGTCAGATGAGCATGTCTCGTGGAGGGGAAGTGGACGTCCACTTCACCAATCTTCCGCATGAGCTCTGCTTCAGACTCGTGGACAACCGTCAAATACGCATGTTTCGCGATTGTCCTCGAGGCCGCAGCGAGCACAACCAAGAGCATGGCCCTGATGGCTGGGCTGCTCCGGGTGGCTCTGTTCTATGGGCGCCTCCCAAGGCTGATAATATGTCACAGTTTGGCAGGATCAGCAGGGATGCGACCATGACCACGAGTCCAAGCAGCATGGTCGCGGGCAGAAAGAAAGACAACAAGTGGAAGACATTTTCCCGGATGAATTCGAGCTCAAATATGTTCTACATGCTCAGCCAGATCTCTGAACTCTCCGCTGAGACGTCCACGAAGCCCAGTCGTTCGTCAAGTCAGAAACCAAGCACCGATCTTGGTCATGATGGTGTTTCTGAGCCTGTTGTACAGCACAGGAAGCTCCAGCTTTTTCCGCAATCTGTTCGTGCTGATGACGATAGCATGATAACTGCTTTGGAAGCCACTCTTTCGTTAAGACTCGAGCCGAACGTTGGTCTTGGTCATGCTGGTGTTTCTGAGCCCGAGTGCAGGAAACTCCAGCTTCTTCCACGGTCTGTTCTTGCTACCGAAGAGAACGCCACGACTCCTTCGGAAGAAGAATTTGGAGGCACACCCACCGTTATGTCAGAAGCAGACCTCAAGAAGATTAATGAATACTTGAAAGAATTCTTTACTGTTCGCGATCTTCAAGTGGTGGAGGCCTACTCCACCAATCTTCCGACAAGCGCCGCTTCCGGCTCGTGGAAAGCTGATCGCGCCCGCGCTCGAGAGCAAATGCAAGGTTGGCGGATGATTTCTTCACGCAGGCGATGAGCAGCGGACAGTGTACGCTCGAGATATTTGAGAAGGGGTCCATGTCCATAACAGAATTTTTTGGACGATATTGCCATCGATGCTCCCAAGGCGTTTGACTATATATAATATATGGCTATCACGCTCAGGCGCTGGATTCGAGAATGAGCCTGAGAGACTCCAACGGATTGTTTCGAAGCCCGAGGTTAGCGATAAGCTAGTCTCTCTCGTGGCTTGATCTGCCTCACTCTGACTGGCGTTTTCGATTTATTTGTCGTTTTGCATTATGACTGCATTCCTGTTTTCGTTTGCTTCTTGATTGTATTCCGCACTTTCTTCGTGTTCTGCAAACTGAAATTTGTTCATCACAGTACTTTTGCGTTGGTCCTCTTTTTTTTTTTTGCTGTTGTTACATATTTACATCACCATATGTGCTTGTTGGCCAGCAAGTATTAAAGCAAGCCTCACTTAATACTAGGGTTTGACAAGCAAAGATACGTTGATGCACACGATAAGTGCATATTCACGACGCACGTTCTCTCATGCCGTCACCCATGTCGGACAAAAAAGTACCATCAACGGTTCTTGAGTTCTCGCATATTTTACGGAGTGTATTTTTGTCAGTGTAAAGCAAACAGCGAACGGCGAACAGGATTATTGGTTGTGTATTGCGATAGATATTAGTCTGATGTTCTGAAGCTCAAAGGATAAATACACTGGGGACTGCTTGCCCTCAGTTACTGAAGTGTCAATAACGCCGCCACTACGAGATGCACGATACGGGAGCAGTCCCAGGACGCCTGAGATTTGGAGGACCAGGGGATTCATTATCCACGACTGTAACTCGCGAAACATTAAGTGTAGTCAACAAATGACTGTAGCTTTCGTGCAGTCCGAGGGGGAAACTTGAAAGCAACTAGCTTATCGCCGAACGTCCGCGAGATGTTTGCCACCCCAGTTTTTAGCGCTGTGAAATTTGAATTGTTAAATTTTTTCTAGACGAGGCATAAAGTCACAAACCATCTGAGACAACGACCAGTACGTCACCGGCTCTGGCAACTTCTAAACGCATCATCTCTTTTTCTTCCAATATTTTTGTGTTGCCTTGAGAAAGTTCATCCGGCGTCGGTGGTGTGTATTTCGTGTTGACCTCGATCTGATACTCCTCTATTGCGGATAAAAACGAGAGAAAGGCTTCGAGGATGCGTGGTATGTCCCTTTGAACCACGCCATACCTATCTTCGCTCAGGGAAGCACAAACGAAGCGTGATAGCGCTGTAGCTGGAGTTCAATAGCTAGATATACAGTATGAAAATAGACTGCACCTTCAATGATGAGTGCATCGAGCTCCCTATTTGGCAAGCAAACTTCAACGACCTTATTCAAGCGCTCTCGATAAAACCATTTATTCCATATTATCGCCGACTCCTTCAACCAAGCTGGACAACGGCTCACAACGAAATCTCTACTGTGCGATTGCACCTGTGCAATGAAGCTGGATATGATGCTCGATGTGGGTTTAGCCAGGACAGTATTAGCCGCTGGGGCAGCTGCAGATGACGGCGCCACAGACCGGAAGAGCTCTGGAATGTGCATTTGACTGGCCCGTTCCTCCATTTCGCCTGCCACTGCCGAGGCAGCCTTCGAGAGCTCTGACTCTGACGAAACTGAATCCAGCATACTGCTAAGAGGAGATTGTCGCGGAGCCTTGAAGATAGCCTTTCGAATCAGAGGGGTTGATGGTGGATCCTTAGGTTTTGGTATTGCCGGCGCTACAGCGACAGGAGGAGTGATCGGTGCACCGCGTCGCAGGAATGTTTGATAATCCTGTCCAAGACGCAGGAGCGATTGACGGGCCAAGACATTCCACAAGCTCGGGCTATATTTTTGGTCACCAAATAGGGCTGTTCTACGGGTGCTTCCAGCCGAGGATTCGTCCGAAGCCAGCCCTGCCAACTCGGAGTATGCAAAGTGTGTGAACACCGTGTCCTGAGTCGTAATCCCCGAGACCACTGTCACATTAGGATCTGCAGTAAGGGCGCCAACTTTGATCGGCTGAAAAAGACCTTAGAATGTAGATTTGCCGTTCCAAAGGATAATTACCTGGGGAACATATGCATCAAATAGCGACTCCGCGAACTCCCAACTCATCACAGTCACGAGGCCCATCATAAATGATCGAACCAAAAGCGACCAGTGTAGTATAGGTAGAGTTAGTGTCCATGTACCCTTTGCAAGATGTGCAACAAACGGTCGGACAATACTGCTCATCACCGGAAGCTTCAGGAGTAGTGGAAGGGCAAGCATCCGCGATAGACCGAATGCGACGCTATACACCATCAATGAAAATGAGGTGAAAAGAGCCATCTTTAAAAGTAGCTTCAGAAGATTGCTCGGGGAATATGGCTACGGGTGGATCGTCAAACATGGTCCGGGAAGGAAGGAAAACACTCACAGGTTCCGACGAGTTGAAAGATTTTGTCCATCTGAACACAAAGCGGTCTAACATGATGTTTCGGAGTAAGAAACTAGCAGCTAGCCACAACTGGGCCAGGATGAGGAAGAGCAGTCGACCATTAAGATAGTACGGATGTTTCCTGGTAAAAAATCTCAGCCCCCGAAATTCGGAATGAAATCGTGCATCATGCAACTCTCTTCCGAGCAATTGCTGAATCACATACCTTGACTTTACGAAGACATTTAAACGAAGGTTTTCACGTTCATCCGATGTAAACGAACTCATAGAGAGCGTGATAAGCATCAATGTACATGTCATGTACACTGCTAAGCACCGTCGTGTGCTTGGCTTTGCAATAGCATTCGTGAGCATTTTGGCTGGTGAAGTCGCAGGTGTGGCGGCAGCTATGCAACAGATATAAGATAGCATCCACACGAGATGGAGTAACTCACATGTGAGGTAAACCTTTCTCATGGCAATCACAGGCAAGACACCAACGAACCACTTAAGGCATGCCATCGTCCAAGTTCCCGGCGAAAGCAACCTGGTGAAAGCACTCGTCTCATCCTCTCCTCCCAAAAGAATGCTGACAACCAGGGTAAATGCAACAGAGAACGCGAATATATTGTGGATGAGTCGCTGTCGAAGAGCAGACCTAACAAGGGGTTCATAAGTTTGAGAAGCAGATGGCACAGTCGGGGACAAGCGTGCAGTAAGTGTGGATGTTATTGCTCGTGTTCGTATAGTTTCTCCCATCCCTGCAGACATCGTACCCTTGAGCTATTCCAACTATGAGTATCCGTCGCCACAGTAGAAAGATAAAAGTTCTTGATGATACTTTGAAAGAGACAAGTGAAGTTGGCGTTGAGCTGACGTTTGAATTTGAAGTGCTCACCCAAAAACGGCGCAATTGAAGTAGGGTTAGGGTCCCAGCTGGACTCGAGTTCAAATGTAATGCAAGGTCGACTTCGATTATCGATGTCCTCCTTCACATACACGCATGCTAAGCTTGTATATATATACAGGATCTTTTAGTAAGTCACTCACAGTTACTTGCCCACGAGATTGGTTTCGTTGGTACAGCGCTGTATATATACTTTTGACAAACACCAGTGCTCGAACCCTGATAATTATGTAAGTATATATATATTTATTCCCTCTCGTTCCAACGAGCCGTCGAACGTACACGACCAGAACACCAATCACCAATCTCCTTCGCCTGATGTTGGAACTGGACACTCGACGGACATTTTCCTTGTAGTTTAATCACTCATACATGCATGTCTTGTAGTCTAGTGAAAATGCAAACTGATCGTCAAAACCCATTCGAGGACCCGTACCCGGGTAGGTATATGGTGGGTACGGGTAGACTCCAACAACCCCGGGCTAACTTGAATGCTTAAGCTGCTATGGAATAAATTGCTACAGTACTAGCAGGCTTTAACGGACTTGGCGAGAGTAACAGAAGTGTATCCCCAAGGTCGGTTATGATTAGTCTACATGAACGTGAAATAGAGGTGCCTACGTCGGCCAGCGCATCAGATTGGAAATGTTCATTGTTTTGTTTACAAATACCTGCTGGCAGTTCGCGCGCCCTGGAGGCTAAAAGTTGTAGCGTGAAGCTTATCCAGCTGAATTCTACGGCTTGAATAAAGAAGAACACATTGCCAACCGGAGGCCACGATAGCGTTACTATGGTCAACGAGTGGATCTCGCGATGGGCCACCTCGGAGAGGGTATGCGTGAGTCTGCATCACAAGTGACGAAAATGCACTCGAAACAACCTGAAATTTAGGCGAGGGCCTCATTGCAGCCAGGCGAACTACTCTGATGGCAAGACTTAGCCATAATAGCTTGGTGATCCACTAACGTCCAAGACCGTGTGGTGTTTTAGTACTGCATTCAATAGAAAGATTTTTGAGATATAACAATCTCGCTAGCCTTCTGAATTATGGTATTTCCGATTGCCTAGAGTCTCTAGTGAGATGTTCTACAAGCCGCCAATGAAGGAATACCTACCGCCCTCCATAGCACTAAGCGTCATCTTACGCTCTCTTAACCATCATCATCGCCAATGGGAATTCAATGTCCACTTCATCATGTCCTTCCACGGCTCTCCCATCCACCCGCTCGGCACTCTCTATAAGATCCTTCCAGAACCGCACTGCAACATCTCCGCGCGGATTTTCCGCATCCGTGGGGTTGTGCTGACGGAACGCGTGCAACACGCTCCACGTATTAAGATAAGATAGTAGGTCATCCCACGTCATCTTCTTGTGCATGATCACAGTGCGTGGGGAAGGGAGAGATGGGTAGTGGTCGCCTGCGATGCATTAGTGCAGTGACGCGTGACGATAGGTCCAAGACAAACCTGTGAAGAAGACTCTCTCGAAATCACTGAACGCGCCGGGTACAACTTCATTGCCTTCTGGCACGTCAATCAAGTGGTTATCCAGAATCAAACGGCCAGGTTGTTCCCAGTATGGGCCAACGCTGTTCAGTGGGTCGATACCTTCGACATAAGCGTCAATTTGCCGTGTGAGTGACGGATAGCAAGTGAAGCGGAACTTGGAGTAACCCTGTGTCAAGCAAAATGTTAAGAGTGACTGGACAAGGAATGGCTCGGAGACGGGAATACATACCCAGAATACAGCACTCCCATTCTTCCTCAGGACCCTTGCGAGCTCAGGCCATACTTTTTTCCAATCGAACCAATGGCTTGCTTGAGCTAACAGACATCATGAACAAACAGTATTATCGACGAGTTTCTCCTGTCTAACACACGCACCGGAAATGACTAGATCCACACTGCCATCGTCCAAGAATGGCAGATTGTCTGCACTCCCGCGCACGTATTCGAATTGACCAGTGCTCATTGGGCTTTTCTCGAGGATACCTTGAGCAACTTCGGTCATCTTAGAACTTGGGTCGACGCCAGTGACACGCTTGAAGGGTGTGAGCTCGACTGTTGCTTGACCTGGAATCCAGAATCATCAACAATATGTCAAGGTTCAAGTCCTTCAAAATGAGTACAGCCAGAACTAACCTGTCCCACAACCAATATCCACTGCCCTATCCCATCTTGCACCTTCATTGCGCTCGTGGTACTGGAATATGAGGTCATACAGTGACCTTGGGTAGGTCGGTCTGAAAGTCGCATAGATGGTGCTGTCAAAGGAGGATTCGCTGAAAGTCGCCATTGCAGAGGCAGCAAGTGTCCACGTAGTCGACGATAATACTTAGGGGACTATTCATGAGGACGCACAGGCAATATAAATACCCCAAAGAGCGAGTGAGATGGTCTTAAGATCAATGACAGTCAATGCAAATATTGTCGTCAGTGCTATTGGAAGTACTTACATTTCGGGCATCCCTTGGTATAGAACTGCGAAGGAATGGCTATCAAGGTCTGAAGATCTGACGACGGGGAGACTACGGGCATCCGTGACCAGCTTGGCGTAGCCTATAGGTCCAGCCGTCCAGGTTGCTGATACATCGTCATGGGTAGGTATGATGCTTGAAATAGAACTATTTTGATCGTCCTATTTAACGTTTAGTACTCCTGCGCGATGTGCTGTTGTATTGAGTCAGTGCTGGTGATAACAGTGTTTAAGAATTCGAGGCGTCGAATGACCCGAACCAAACAAGAGGATGCCGGACATCGCAGTGGTCCCCCACGTTTTCATATCTAAACCAATGGTAGCTTATAAGAGGGTGAAACCTTGGTTATGCTAGGACGGACGGACGGACCGCCTGACTTTCCTTATCGCGGGTGTAGGCAACTGACACGTGCAAAACCCAAGCATTACAGCACAGATTTCATTACAAAGTATTCCTGGGAATAATATGATACGGTACAATACGTCTGGCAGAATCCAGATAGATAATATCTGGGGCCCTCAAGCCGCCAAATTAACTAGGCAGTTGGAAGGGCATCTCAAATGTTCCAAAACAGACCGGACAGTCAAGCTGGTCAAGAGGCATGGCAGCTGCAAGAAATAAATACATTCATCCCGCCAACAAGGCCGCAATATTTGGTGAATCGCTTCTTTTGTACATGACCAAATTTTCACAGGACTGTCCTGCACGTTCGTTTGACGCGAACAACGTGCACAGCCAAAGTCAGTACTAGTAGGCCTCTTAAGTTATCACTGGTATTGTCGCCGTCAGAAAGCTGTTCATGGCACTCACGTTCGTGTGGCAGACTCTGGGGTAATGACCCGAGTCAGTCCTCCATCCTTGTATTGACCTAAATGGGTTTTTCAGGTTGCGAAGTTTGAAAATTCGATGCTTGGCACATGGGTAAACGTGCCATAAACTGCCATTGGCTTCTTAAAATTACAACTCAATGAGCGGGAGATACGGTGGTTCCTTCCTCGCCCCCTCACGTCCGTGCCATGTTCGACGTGTCCATCGAGGATGCGATACCCCCTGCGTTCTTATACTCATTTCTAGCGCTGATAGTATCCTATCATATCTTCGCACCTCTGTGTTCCACCGTGAAACAACGATCATGGATTTTAACCACGATCAGTAGCGCCGCGATGTCTCTGTCAAGTTTACCTCTTTTCTTTCACTACGTCAGTTCTCGTGGAGATTTAAGAGAGATAAAGTCAACACCCTGGACGGAGAATACCGGTCGATTCTTTCAAGCGTATCTTGTCGCGTACGTCCAAGTTTTCCGCTCCTGAAACGTGCGCTGATATGATGTATTAGAGACCTATTGATGGGCATGATGTACTACCGTAGCAAGGTTAACTTGCTAACAGGCTGGTTTCATCACACGGTATACATTTTCATTGTCGAGTATTCCTGTCGTATGGGATGGAGTCATCTGTTTGCCCTGTGTGCTGTGATGGAGGTGAAACTCCAATTTTCATGACTTACGTCTGCACATATTGAGAGCACTGACTTGATATAGGTACCTACCTTCGTTCTGGCCATTGCAAGTCTCAACTCTCGCTTCCGCTCGGATGTGATCTTCGCCTTGTCGTTTTTTGCGACTCGTATCGTTCTTCATATATTTCTATGTGCATCGATGGTCGCCAGCCGGCACAGTGTCACGAATGATTCATTTGGCCCAGGCGTCATCATGGCCTGTATCTTCCCTCTTCACGCATTCTGGTTTTACGGGTGCCTGAAGGGTTTCGTCAAGCGTGCCAAATTCGTAAGGCCTCAGCCCGTCAAGCAGGGCACTGTTACGGCATCTCCAATTCCGTCAGGTCAGTCGTACTGCTTGTACTTCAAACCCCGTCACTGAGCCCCAGGGCTGCACTTATCTAGGGTTTACTTCCTTACGCGCAAGGTCTTGGACGCTGCCACGCCGCCGTGGCTCGCTTAGGCAGGCTGTTCGTGCTTGGGACAGGTTTGAGCTAAGAAAGGCAGCCGGACGTTTCGGGGATGCGCAGCGTCGTCTGAGGGCTACATTACCTGTGGCGCGCGAACGGGTATATGCTTATGTTGGATTAGAGTGGCCCCCGAGTGGAGAGCCGCAACGGACTGGTGCTGTGAAGACTGAATCCTCTTTTGTGATATAAAGACAATTTACAAGGTTTAGTTTCTATTCATCCTTTATACCTCGATGGTCCATGTGGGATAGCTTTATACTATGCGACCCTATACCCATACCCCTGTAATAATAGTGTATCAGGACACTAACGAACGCTACGACCTCTATGCCTTTTATCCATTATATTTATGCTGTACAACGCCTATAGATTTCTGTTATATGTATTCGATGGGACGTCTTCCGAAAATATTTGTAAGTCTCTGTTGCATTATGGCCGCCTGGCGAAATGGCATCGCGTCTGACTACGATGACACGCGATCAGGAGATTGCAGGTTCGACCCCTGCGGTGGTCATTTTTGGCTCTTGTTTCTTTTTTTGGACCAGTGAAATGTCGAAGGCTACCTAAATTGTACCTAAAGTACAGCTAACAGTCCTAGTCAGTACTTCCGAAGAAAATGCTCTTGCGGTGCATGTGGGAATCTACGACCCGTCAGGCCTTCAAGCTTCAGGCCTGGCTATTCTTTCGATCAAAGGATTACTAATAAGTCTACAGTCACTGTACCCGCTCACTCAAACTTATATTCCAGGATTGTCTCCCGAACTTCCAGTAACTTCATGAGTTTCACTATCAAAATCAGTATGCTGATTCTGAGATAAGGACCCGAAGAAAGCCCTAGTAGTTAATGTTTGTTCGACGGGAGCGTTCAATTGTTGCTTACCTGTGTCAGGGTACCGTGCCATGTCAGAGTGAGTTCTATTTCATCCTCCTGGTTCCTCAGGGGTGTCTAGATTGATCCCGCGGTAGCGTGAATTGTGCCTTGCAACTTACCACAAGTAAATAGAAACGGCAAGACGAAAGAAATGAAATCTGGTCTATTGATATGAAAGTAGCTGTAGGGTGCTGTATTGCGTACCTGGATCTGTGGCGAGTTTTTCTTCATACAATTCCCGCTAGTAGCCGCAGTGGGTCTTATATATAGTTTATGATTTTCTCACCTTTGTAGTAGATCCTGCAAAACCTGTACAATTACTTGTTTTGGCTCGGTCTGTGTTTAAACAAGCGCTCTTGGCTGTTGATTTCAAAGTACATTAAATTGTCTTGTACGACGATCTTGAGCCGCTGTTTTGGCAAACCTTTTGTGCCCCCTTTCCGTTTGTCCCCCGTCCCTTGTCCCAGGATTCCTGGCATCGTATCGCTGTATCACTCGTGTCAGCCTTCATTGCGCTCCTTCCTGTTAGTGCATCGTTTGATTCCTCATGCCCTCGTGTCTTCTGATGTCGGACGTTCCGTCGGTCATTCGCAGCCTGGTGAATTATTTGTGCACCGTAAGTAAATTATGATCGGTCGACTTGAAAAGGGACTGTGCAGCACGGGGGGCATGTCGGCTGGCTGAGGAACGAAGCAGAGCCGATATTCTCTGATCTAGTTATGACTATCTGCCAATCAAGATATCGGTAACATTATTATTATGATGCGCTGATTGAGCGCCGCTAATATGGTATAGGACTGGGATGTATCTGGCAAGGACAAGCGTGAAAACCGAAGTTCTCACAAAATTCGGAGGTTCGCATGGCGGCAGGTTATACTGTGATTGCGTTCAAGCGAACTCAAGACATCTGACTCAAAATCCGTGTCAACATCCTGGGTGGGCTGCCGCACGAATGGTCATGCGGGTAATTGTAGGCAGAGGCATCGTTATAATTCAGAATGTTGTCTCTCAGATAGAATAATACGACCCAAGATATCGCAAATCTGTGTCTTTCCTGTTACTTGAATTTGTGATTGGTCCTTTCCTCTCGTTTTTCTATTTCCTCTTACAGATATCTTCCCTCCAGGATCCCGTTGCTGGACATGTGACACATGCAGGCCTGATGCATTGACTGTCTTGTCTTTCGCGCGCATGCTCTTAAAAGCTGACAAAGGCACGCAGGAACTATCGAGCTGTTGTGTCAAAACCCATGTTTGCGGTTCGGATAATTGACAGCGTGCCTCAGGTAGTGCCTCCTACGTACCAACAAACCGAAGTTAGTCAAATGTGTAAAGTGTGCATGTCCACAAACACGAAGTTAATCATACCCGATTCAAAACTTGACATCTCTTCACACTCGATCAGATAACCCTGCCCTCTCCCCAAGGCAGCAGAAGCGGGCTCGCGGCGAATGCGATTTTACGACAGACGGACATGTCAGTAAAAATGCAGGACTCCTACAAGTCCCGGGCTAGATGTTCCGGGACCACTTGGGAACCGCCTTAGGTTTCTGTAAGCCTTGTAGATGAACGAGGCCCAGGGATAAATCAAGGCTGTGACTATTAGCACTGATAAGATGTCGACTTGACAGTGCCTAGTACTATCAACATTCTCTTTAACACCAAAGGCCGTTTTGCATTAAATGACGAAAGTCCTGCTTAGTGCACGGATCATGATCCGCCACATATCTGCGCTGTACAAACCGTTCTGTACGTCAGGGGGTCAGCTGAAGTATCGCATCATTCCGGCCTGCTCACATATTTCCTGCCTTGTTGATAGATCGGTGCTGATGACAAGCCCTTGTTTTCGTTCCGCCGTAGAAGATATGTCGACCCTTGAACCTGAGATTCTGATGGAATGACACATCAAGCAATGACTTTGAGAGACATGAACATGTCAATCGAGCCATAGTCTGGGTTACGGGGAAATTTTCGACTTGGCTTGCCAATGACATTAATTAGCACATTATTCAGAAAGACACCCATTTTCCCTGCTCTTCAGAATGGACTGCACCACGAGTCTCGTGTCGTCATCGCTGGTTACCTTCATGGCACACCTTTCCACCAGATGCTTAAAGACGAATACGTCTATTGTATCCAGCGCACGAAACAAGATATATTGCTATAAGCCCCTGCCCGGCAGATGTTCAACGTCTGTTTTTATTATAGAGTGGATACATATCACTGTGGGATATTTAAAACGCATGGACTTACAGATGGCCCAAATTCTGCCAAATCTCGCCTGTTTCGGAGAAATGATCACAATAACAACTAGTTGCCTCGGGTTGCCTCTAGTTGCGATGTGACAGGGCAAGTGCCGGTGCCGAGAGTTTTAAGCTTATGATATTGTGCAGGCGAATACTATGTCCGTTAATTACAATGCTCTGGGCCGGAACTTTTTGTCATGGTCGCGGCTGTCAGGCCATCAGTATACTTTATCAGATAACATTGGCGCTTATTAGATTACTGTTATCAGATTGCTATCATCAGATCACAGGGACAGGGGACCCTGACCGTTTTGTACAATTGTAAGTTTCAAATGCATCTATCGAATTCTGTCGTGAAAAATAGTTAGCGATTTACTGAGGCGACGACGGAGCAAGTGAGAAAATGTTTTAATCAACTCACGAGTTAACGCGGTGCGGTGCTGGCATGTTATGCGTGTGGGCACAACCCACCCAGAGATCTGGCACAGGGGAGATTGAGGGGACGTACGTTGAAGTGGAACTCCGAATAGTATACCATTAATGCCGCCCGATGAGAGCCGATGAAAGCCGACCTGAGCCGCCCTCGCAGACTTACAACAGGATGGGTAAGTGGCTTGGTAACTATGCAAAACAACGAGCAGATCGCTGTCTATGACAGTCAATGGATGTTTTAAGACGGCTGGTGCTTTATTAGACAGGTTGCCAAGAATCGTGCGTGCAATTTAAAGGTTTCGCGGAGTGCCAATGATAGCTTTTGCGGAAACTCGCAACTACTCGTGACGCGTATTCGGTTTCTAACCTCCAAAGTGTGCATGATAACATATTTCTTTCGTCAGATCTAGGTGACTCATCTGACGTTTAAAATACTTATTTTTTCCAGGCACTTCTGTACACATACTACTTATTCATGCTATATGGAGGTCGACTATAAAGGGAGCCATGCTTCGAGGATGGTCTAATAACTCCCCGGTGTGAGTTCTCTTCATCCATGGCTGTCACCGACAAGTCTCTGCGAGGCACCCGAAATAATCTGTATCCAATGCAGGCGTGGTATTGCATTGGACTTTTCATTTTTATCATTGCCACCTTCCAGTGGATTTCTTTCCTTCACTCCAAGTTCGCCGGGAGGCGTCAAATGTCCAACGCCTCCGACCCGGAACATGCTTCTGTACACAGTCGTCGCGCTTTTTCTTGGCGTCGCATTCCATTGGGACTTGTCAATGCATACCGTGTCATTTCTTTCCGCTGGACACTCGAATTTGGCAAGTCATACACCCTCAACATGGCCGAGGTTTTTGTAACTATAGCATACATCATTTTTCTTTTTGTGTGGGCATTTATCAACAGTAAGTTCCCTGGTGATGTCTCTCGCATATTCTGAGAAAGCTTCTAGCAACCGACCTCGAGGGCCACACATTGAACATTGCATACTGGTGCAACCGCTCGGGCGTGCTGGCGGCGAGCCAGTTCCCACTGATAACTGCACTTGGAACTAAAAACAACATAGTATCATGTACGGCTCATGTACTCGCATATTAACCTGCTTTGCTGACCGCCTGCAGTAATCACCGGTATCAGCTATGACAAGGTAAATCTGTTTACGATATTCGTCGTTGCTTTGTTAACATAATTTTTCTTCAAGCTCAACTACGTCCATCGCATGATGTCTAGAGTCGTTTTCATCTTGCTGTGGGTTCATACAGGCAGTGAGATTGTCCGACATGCACCGTACGTGCAGCATGCATGAAGGATGCAATGCACTCACACGACACAGATTCCAACCATACTTCGCGCGGCAGTGGCTCATATGGGGCTTAATTTCTATGATCGCATTTACCATTCTATGTATCGTCTCCTTGCGCCCCATCCGAGCACAAGCATATGAACTTTTCTTTTACGTTCATTTCGCTATGGCGCTGTGAGCCCATTCCAGTTCTATTGCTTCTGTGGCACTCACAAAGTTCTTTTAGCATTTTCCTCATCGGTGCCTACTTCCACGCACAAAATTTTGCGTGAGTTTCATCAAATACACAACTGAAACGTTCCACGCTGATGATCACCAGATTCGCCTTCTGGATCTACCCCTGTTTCGTGATCTGGGGATTGGACCGCCTCATTCGCTTCCTTCGTCTAGTGGTGTTTAACCACTCATACTTCGGATTCAGGTCAGGGTCTACGATGGATGCGACCGCTGAACTCCTATCAGATGATTTTGTTCGGTTGCGTTTCCACCGCCCGTCTCATTTCCACTGGACACCTGGGCAAACTGCCTATCTTATCATGCCGTCCGTCTCACGCTTGCCATTTGAGGCCCACCCTTTCACCATTGCGAGCTTTAATTCGACCCTTTTTGATGTGCCTGAGGAACAGAAACCAACGGACGAAAAATATGCTGAGATTAGCCTCGCAAAAGGGAGTCTTGGTTCTAGTGCTCCATTCTGGAAAGAGCTCGTATTTTTCATAAACGTGAGGGAGGGATTTACTACCCGCTTGAAAGATGCTGCCTTGAAAGGTGATAAAGTCAAAGTCTTTGTCGATGGGCCATATGGGCCTTCTCCTAACCTGGGTTCATACGACACATCCGTGCTCGTTGCTGGTTAGTCACCGAACTTTCTAAATGTCAACATCGCTCATGCATGTCCCACTTTTAGGTGGATCCGGAGTCTCATATACGCTACCCGTATTGTTGGATATAATAGAGTATGTCGACTAGATCGCCGATTCTGATATCTAACCTGTATTTTTTTCAGGCGTGTCCGCAACGGTGAAAGCAAGTGCCATCGTGTTGTTTTCATCTGGTCAATTCGAAGTGTCGGTAAGAATCGTTAATCCGAGGTTTGTGGCAAGGTTAATTCATCTATTCTCCCCAGATCATATTCACTGGATCAACGATGTTCTTATCCGAGCACTCCGGCTTGCACCACCTTCTTTATCCATCTCAGTCCACATTCACGTTACCGGCGTAGCAACAACTACTGAGACTTTACCACAATCGAATGATGACGCCAAACTTTCCCGCAACGATTCTCGCTCTGGGACGCTGGAGTTGCCGGATGGGGAAGATATGGAAGTGAGCAATAACTCCCTTTTCGCTATAGAGTCGGTCAAGCTTGCACATGGAAGGCCCGACCTCCGGGCTATCCTCCAAGATGAAGTGAAAGTGGCGACGGGCAGGATGTCTGTTAGCGGTCAGTTTTCGCCTCAACACTGCATATTATGTTGACACTTACTTTGTTTTCAGTGTGTGGTTCACAGAGCATAGTTCGATCTGTTCGTGGTGCTCTTCGGTTCCCAGTGTCTAGCCCTCTCAGTGTAGCCAACGGTGGGCCGAGTGTGACTCTACACATCGAGTCGTTTGGTTACGCTTGAAAGAGGGTTTCAACGTCTACATTGAAACCAGACCCCAGACATTATTGATATTTACGAAATGATTATATGCCCATGTACTGCAAGCGATCCCGGAAAAGGGATATACCTAACGTTGCAAACAAAAAATGGGTAACTGGAACCACTCGTAGGTAAGAGCGCATGAAAATAAGTGATTCGTTGTTTATGATGGGGAATTGCGGGATGGCCTTGAAGAATATACAGAAAGTGACATGAAAAACGAGTAATATCTTTGAAAATACTTTCAAAACGACCCTCTCGCTTTTTGGTCAATCGGGATCGGAGTTTCTAAGTGCTAAGACCCTGACAAATGATATCAAAGCGCCCAACAATTTGTTCCATCGTCGGTCTCAAGGACGGGTTCTCCTGAACCATTTCCAGTATCAATGGCTTTACGAAGTCAAAGCCGTTATATCCCTGTCCAGCTAGCATCAGAGCAGTATCAAGCAGAATTTAAACATCGTACATCCAAAAAAATTACCTGAATAGCGTGACCAATGTAATTAGGAAATGGATCTTGCGGTTCGGAGGATTTGAATTCTGGTACAGTGGTATCACCTCCGAAGATGACCTGTTCAACAGGGTTCGTTACAGATGGGCCATATCGACGAGACAGTCCAAAATCGATCAGAAAGTACTTAGTAGGACGCTGTGTGCGACTATAATGCCTCGAGGTACATTTCAAATCACGAGTTCTGTGCGGACGAAAGGGATGGAACGAGTCAATAAAAAGAGGCTTTGGATCCATCATGATGTAGTCGCTACGTGCGTCAAGTTGAGCGCTAAAACAGTAGACACCAGGAGAGACAGACAGACAGACACACCGATGAGCCACACGGTTCTTGTGCATGAAATAGAGGCCCTGAGTGGAGAGGTCAGTTGCTAAGTATTTCAAAGCGAGATCGAGTACATCGAAGAGCTGGCGAAAATACTCAACGGCTTCCCCAAAAGTTTTAAACCAAGGGTCAGAGTAGCACCGTAGGAGAGGCATGACCATGATGTCACGTTCTTCATCTGGTACATGGAGGATATCCAGGACGGTAACGCAATGGTTCGCAGGATCCAATCGAAGAGGCTCCGATGTGAGCGATGTCAACCTCGAAAGGGTGCTCACATCGAAGGACGGATTTGAGCATAGCAAATTCGCCATTTGAAATTCGAGTAGCATCTAATACACAAGTGTACTAGGCGGTATTGTATGAGAATCAAACTTGTGCAATCTAATGCACAGACACATACCCGATGTTTAATCCAGTCTTCACATGCATACATTTGATGTATCATGCCTTGGGAAGTCCCCTGCCAGGACGGAATCCAATCTGGTTTATACCGAGGGCGCAGCCGGTAACCTGAGGTTCGAAGACGGTATCTCCGTAGGACGAGATTCTGGTCCGATTGTGAGTGGTTTTGGCACATCACTGCCTGGAGGCGTGATGGTACGGTTTAAGTTCAGCACCAAAGGCAAAGAGGTACCCACCCGACGACTCCCACGACCCCGCTATAGCTAGTACTGAGTATTGATTGTTGATTGATATTATTGATTGCACAAACATTGGATGACGGGGATGGCGGGCATTCTTCAGTGCGTTCATTAGTGATTGCTCTCCATGTCCAGAGTCCAGTTGCTCCAGTATCCACGGTACCGCAGTTGAAAAGCATCTTGCCAACATGCACAGAATCCCCTTTCATGAGGCTTCGTACACAGGTTTCCCCAGGCTCACACAAGAACGTGGACTGTAAGATAAGCCTGCCAATGATCTCTATCGTCCTCTAAGAATTCGTACTAGTTGAAGGGGCCCGGTGCCTTCTGATGGCATCGCTCGGATTGCACGAGTCCACGACTCGGACTGTCAGCAAAGATAAGTCATATATATACTTAGTTTTACAATCTAGTCTGACAACCTGACGTATTACTTCCGCCTTGGCGCCTCTTGATGGTTGACCAAGTCAGAAACACGCGAACCTGTCAGTCTGTCACTGATAATGCCATACTGTAGGATGGACCGAGGTAAGATTAAGCATGATCATGATATCAGGTGTATACACTAAGGTATCAGAAGTGTAAAGTCGACATCTACGCTATGCTGAGGCATCTGTCAGTCTGTCACTGATAATGCCATACTGTAGGATGGACCAAGGTAAGATTAAGCATGATCATGATATCAGGTGTATACACTAAGGTATCAGAAGTGTAAAGTCGACATCTACGCTATGCTGAGGCATATTGCTTGCAAAGCCATGTCACAATGTGCTTATCTGCTGATCATTCTCTGGCGCAAAGGGCCAATCCGAATAACCTGCCGGTGTGAGATTACCACGCATATACCATGTTGCTTGGTCACCCCGCTCGAGCGCGATGTTCTTTAGCAGGCGGAACGGAAGATCGGGCTAGGAAAGAGGGGCACGTAAGTCATTGCCAAGTCTGCGCGAAAAAGGCTCACATTTGGCATAAACAACCTCCCGAATCCAACAAGGCCGCCTTTGTTGTCTACCGTCTCAATTGCGCTATTCCGGGTATGTCCGTTTGTGCTGATGAACGTGCTGCCTTCAACCCCTTGCCGGATATCACGAATGAAATCGCTATTTTTGTCAACAGTGATTTCAGCAGGCATCGGCTCCACGACGTGGATGTACGCGAGTTTGTGTTTGCGCAGCTGCTCAACCAGGTACGAGAACTGGGGTTTGGGGTCTGCCATGCCCATACCTGCACCACAAATCAGCTAAACAAAGATGGGTAGTATTCGATGATAGTGACGCACCATTGAATACACCCCACGGGCTTAGTCGGAATCCCGTTCTCTCAGCACCAACGGCTTCCACAATGGCATCAGTTACTTCGAGTGCAAACCTTGCGCGATTCTCGATGCTTCCGCCGTATTCATCTGTACGCTGGTTTGTGACATCTTGTATGAACTGATCGATCAAGTAGCCGTTTGCGCCGTGAATTTCAACGCCATCGAAGCCAGCTCGAATTGCATTTTTTGCGGCCGCGGCATACGTGGCAACGTACTCTTTGATTTCATCTGTGGTGAGTGCGCGTGGCACACCTTTTTTTCCCGCGAGCGGGATGGGTGAGGCACTGACGTAGGGGCTATTGTTCTCTTTGGCAAGAACGGCTGGTTGTGCGGCGCGGCCGAGCGCCCAGACTTGTAGGAAGATGAAAGAGCCCCTCTCGTGAACTGCCTCTGCTACCTGCAGTCCGGGGCGTGAGTCAGCTCACATTCGGTGGGATCATTGAGCAAGATGCAACACACCTTTTTCCATTCCTCCACATGGGCATCTGTGTATATCCCAGGGATATGATCAGAACCACCAGCATTCTGAGATATGATTGTGGCCTCTGAGACAAGAAGAGTACCAGGGGTAGAGCCTCTCTGAGAGTAGTACGCTGCTGCTTGTGGGGTTGGGACATGATTTGCGTATCCACGTAAACGGGTAAGTGGGGCATGGACGACGCGGTGCTGCAAGTCGATGTTGCCTACGCGAATGGGGGAGAAGAGTGCGGAGGTCGAAGAAGACATGGTGATATATTGCAAGCTAGGTATGAGATGCTTGGAATGGTGTTGATTGGAGAGACAGCGATCTACGGTCGTGTATTTTATAGCCAACTTTCCCTTCGCTGATCAACAGGAGATGTATTTGGGGTACCGGTAGAGAGTACTTCCGGTCAGTGAGGAAATCCTCGATGCACCGAGAATTCATATGACTGATTCTGAGCAACGACATATGGTGTTCGAAAGAAACCGAGACAAACATTTCACAGCTTAATGATTCAACCACATGCTACAAGTACTGCAAACTGCCGATAACCTTTGACACATATCCAAAACAGGTATTAGTAAGTTGAGTGAGCACAGGAATTATTAGGATGCAGCCAGGGCCAAGGCACAACGGGTGTGGGACTCGTATTCAAACTATCGGGAATTGCTCGCAAAAAAACCCTTTAAGGGATATTATTATTATAGGTTTGCCACAGGGAGTTATTGAGTATGTACTAATCATTAAGGCAAGGAGATACCAGAGGACTCCCACGACCCTGCACTGATCGTTGCAGATCAGTTACCAACGCTGCTCACACAGCAAGTCCCCGACTCCGGCTCACCTTCCTGCAGCAAGATTCCTCACTTGAGATTCAGATTTTATCAATGGGCCATAAGACGACGCGTGTTTGATAGACTATTACATTCCATTATACTAGCATACCATAACTGGTTGAAATTATGATTCCCGCTACGGAAGTAGTGGGTTTTGGTGTGTCATCCTCGAAAAAACCTCATCGTTAAATTTTGGCAGTAAAACGCATTCCAGTTTAAAAAGGCGTTTGACTATTACATTCCATTATACTAGCATACCATAACTGGTTGAAATTATGATATAAGCAAGGTCATATCGTGTTAAGTAGTTTTCAGTGATGTTCATCTCCAGAAACTAGACTGACTCAGATGCAAAGATCTGCCGCCTTTGTCAGTAGTAGATAGTGATATCATGGCAGGTATCTTGGGCTTAGTACTATTTGTCGATCCCGTTGGCATCTCCTCTTCTCCACAGTCCATAACCTCGTGTTCATTCCCTGAGCCTCGCACATATTTGCCCACTAACGCGTTTCCGGCGGCATCGATATCGTCTGCGTTCGACGTAATTCCTGCAATCTTGCGAATCAAAGAAGATAGGAAAGATACCAGGCTTTTGCAGATCTCGGGCTAGTGTTGACACGATTCAGAAACTTCTTGCAGAATGGCGTTGGCAAGTCTTCACTGATCGACTATGCATTTGGAGTGCAAAATGCGGTGGGTTGGACACGACACTTCAACGAGCACAGCTATTCACATTCTCAATAGACTGCTTCATACGATAAGCCAGGCTGACCAGCATCCGGACCTCAGAATCCTAGAATATTTTTTGTTTCTAGTGTGGTCAGGCACTCGAGGTCTACGTCAGTCAGGAAGCTGTCAGCAGGATAGCTCATTATGGGATCAGCCCAAGCCATTTCCAACAGCTCGCTATTATTCCATTCCTCATTTTTCGAAGTCACCAGCCTTTCGATGAGCAACAATCCACAAACATGAACATACAATATTTCGTTGGAGCCTCCCTGTCATGTCACTGATTACTGTAAGATAGACCGAGGAAAAGATTAAGCATGATCATGATATCAGGTGTATACACTAAGGTATCAGAAGTGTAAAGTCGACATCTACGCTATGCTGAGGCATCTGTCAGTCTGTCACTGATAATGCCATACTGTAGGATGGACCAAGGTAAGATTAAGCATGATCATGATATCAGGTGTATACACTAAGGTATCAGAAGTGTAAAGTCGACATCTACGCTATGCTGAGGCATATTGCTTGCAAAGCCATGTCACAATGTGCTTATCTGCTGATCATTCTCTGGCGCAAAGGGCCAATCCGAATAACCTGCCGGTGTGAGATTACCGGGCATGTACCATGTTGCTTGGTCACCCCGCTCGAGCGCGATGTTCTTTAGCAGGCGGAACGGAAGATCGGGCTAGGAAAGAGGGGCACGTAAGTCATTGCCAAGTCTGCGCGAAAAAGGCTCACATTTGGCATAAACAACCTCCCGAATCCAACAAGGCCGCCTTTGTTGTCTACCGTCTCAATTGCGCTATTCCGGGTATGTCCGTTTGTGCTGATGAACGTGCTGCCCTCAACCCCTTGCCAGATATCACGAATGAAATCGCTGTTTTTGTCAGCAGTGATTTCAGCAGGCATCGGCTCCACGACGTGGATGTACGCGAGTTTGTGTTTGCGCAGCTGCTCAACTAAGTAGGAGAACTGGGGTTTGGGGTCTGCCATGCCCATACCTGCACCACAAATCAGCTAAATAAAGATCGGTAGTATACAGTGATACACGTACCACTGAATACACCCCATGGGCTTATTCGGAATCCCGTTCTCTCAGCACCAACGGCCTCCACAATGGCATCAGTTACTTCGAGTGCAAACCTTGCGCGATTCTCGATGCTTCCGCCGTATTCGTCTGTACGCTGGTTGGAGACATCCTGTATGAACTGATCGAGCAAGTAGCCATTCGCGCCGTGAATTTCAACGCCATCGAAGCCAGCTCGAATTGCATTTTTTGCGGCAGCGACATATGTGGCAACGTACTCTTTGATTTCATCCGTGGTGAGTGCGCGTGGCACATCTGTTTTCCCCGGGATGGGGATGGGTGAGGCACTGACGTATGGGCTATTGTTCTCTTTGGCAAGAACGGCTGTTTCTGCGGCACGGCCCAACGCCCATAGTTGTAGGAAAATGAAAGAGCCCTTCTCGTGAACGGCCTTTGTTACCTGCAGTCCGGGACTTGAGTCAGCTCTCATCCAGTAACATTATTAAACGCACCTTTTTCCATTCCTCTACATGGGCATCGGTATATATCCCAGGGACATGATCATAACCACCAGCGTTCTGAGATATGAATGTGGCCTCTGTTACAAGAAGAGTACCAGGGGTAGAGCCTCTCTGAGAGTAGTACGCTGGTGCTTGTGGGCTTGGGACATGATCTGCGTGTCCACGTACACGAGTAAGTGGGGCAAGGACGACGCGGTGCTGCAAGTTGATGTTGCCTACGCGGATGGATGAGAAGAGTGCAGAGGTCAAAGAAGACATGGCGATCTATTGCAAACTAGGTATGAGATGCTTGGAATGGTATTGATTGGAGACACAGCGATCTACGGTCGTGTGTTTTATAGCCAACTTTCCCTTCGCTCAACAGGGGATGAATTTGTCAGGTTGGGTACCGGTTGAGAGTATTTCCGGCCATCGAGGAAATCCTCGACACATCGAGAATTCATCATGACTGATTCTGAGCAAGCCTTATGGCGTTCGAAAGAACTGAGTCATCAATTACAAATATTTCACAGCAAACAGTGCGGCTGTTGCCGCTGATATCAGTATGTAGTAAGGTCTGTCATTCTCCAAGCCAATGGATGAGCTGGCTGACAAAGTCCTGGCGATATGCCTCTTGATAACACATGCGGCACAGTAGGATCTCGAATACCCGTCCGAATCGAACGTTGAACCAGCAAGCAAGCTCAAATTTAGCAGGACATTATTGTGTATCGATGACTGCCCTCTATTAATACTAAGTACTGTCCCCACCTCGAACGAGCTATTCGACGACACATGGCACGCACTACTTACTACAACGTTGATGAACGTTAACATTAACTCGGGTTCACTCTTCGACATTACCGTCCCCCAGGTCCCTCCTAACTCGCCTTGGCTATACTGATCTCGAGCACTCGCGATGGTTGACATCCTCGTTCATGGACAGCAGGTAGTAAGACCACTGCGATGGCCTTGGAAACATGGTGAGCCGAAACTATGAGTGGGACTTCGAGACCGAGAGGTACTTGGGCACAAAGGGTCCAGAATTTCAGAGTAAGAAATGTATTTCGCTGATGCCGAAGGACTGCCTGACGGGTTCTAGGGAGATTGGACCTGTATGCGTTGATTGCTCTCTGTTATCGTACCACTATAAAACCATACCTATGTATATCTCTCCTTAGCTTGTGCGCTAACTCGGTATCTGCACCTCCCGTGCGAAATTCGCAGCTTTTATTACTTCGTAGGACGCTGTGTGCGACTATAGTGCCTTGAAGTACCTTTCAACTCACAAGTTCTGTGCGGACGAAGGGATGGAATGAGTCAATAAAAAGAGGTTTTGGATGCATCATGATGTTCAAGTTCATGCAGTCGCTAAGTGCGTCCAGGAGAGACAGACAGACAGACAGACCGGTGAGCCACACGGTTCTTGTGCATGAAATAGAGGCCCTGAAACGGAAAGGTCAGTTGCCAAGTGTTTCAAAGCGAGATCGAGTACTTCGAAGAACTGGCGAAAACACTCAACGACTTGACTTCGCCAAAAGTTTTAAACCAAGAGTCAGAGTACTACCATCGTAGGAGAGGCATGACCATGATTCGTCTGGTACATGGAGGATATCCGGGACGGGAACGCAATGGTTCGCAGAATCCGATCGAAGAGGCTCCGATGTGAGGTATCGAGCTATGTCAACCTCGAAATGGTGGTCACACTGGCATAACGAATTCGCCATCTGAAATTCGAGTAGCATCTAGTAACGTACAAGTGTACCGCATAGGCGGTATTGTATGAGGATCAAACTGATGCACAGACACATACCAGAGGTTTAATCCAGTCTTCACATGCATACATTTGATGTATCGTGTTTTGGGAAGTCCCCTGCCAGGACGGAATCCAATCTGGTTTATACCGAGGGCGCAGCCGGTAACCACAGTTCTCCAACCATTCGTAGTGCCTAGACCACCACACCTCAGCTTGCCTGACATTCGAAGACGGTATCTCCGTAGGACGAGATTCCGGTCCGATTGTGCGTGGTTTTGGCACTGCCTGCAAGGCGTCATGCATCATGGTACGGTTTAACTCGTTCAACACCTTAATGCAGAAAGGCAAGGAGGTACCGGACTCCCACGACCTCGCGCTGCGGACCGAGTATTGAAATATTGATTGTTGATGTAGGTCAAAAACACGACGAACTGACAATCTGTCACTGATAAGGTCCGTAAGATGGACTGAGGTAAAGATTAAGCATGATCATGATATCAAGTGTATACAGTAAGGTATCAGGTGTAAAGTTGCCATCTATTCTAATCCGAGGTATAATATTACTTGTAAAGTCATTCACAATTTGCTTATCTGCCGTTCATTCTCCAGCGCAAAGGGCCAATCCGAATAACCTGCCGGTGTGAGATTACCGGGCATGTACCATGTTGCTTGGTCACCCCGCTCAAGCGCGATGTTCTTTAGC
>MU177952.1:15464-26545 GCA_016695465.1 Suillus americanus | reverse complement strand
TATCCCCGACTCCCATGTTAGTGGAGGAGGGTAGGAGTCGGATACGTCTAATCACCCTATAGTACTTTGTCTGCGTCGATCGATTCATTGCCTTTCCCATCACAGATTGTTTATGCTGGCACTGCAGTCTAACGTCCAACCATAGGTGTACGGTAATCAGGCCTTCAGGTCCTGACGGACTCCGGCAGCACTCCTCACCTGTACGATGGACATGTATGGCTATGTCGCGAGCAACTTGGTCCCGGAAGTTTTGCATGAGCATATCCAACACGTTACTGTACTGTTGGATCCTATCTTTCGTTTCTGAGACGACGTTCTTGCCGAGTCTCTTGCCTGTGCCTGTGATAGCGTGAGACGATGCAAAATGCAACAGCTTGTTAAGACACAAAACATTTTTGGTCTCCAAGTCATTTTTGACGAACCGAACACATTCAATGGTCCGCTGGGAGATCTGTCCAAGGATAATGTGCATCAACGAGATTTGGCCGAGCATGTGATCTCATGTCATAAAGGTGTACACTTGACATGACGTCTTGAGAAGTTCGAGTACCGCTGCGTCGTGATCCACTTGAGCTAGAATAATCTGCATGAATGATTGATGAACGGCGGAAGATAGGAAGAGACATACAAAAGCCATACTTTAGTTGCACAAGACAACATGCCCAGTGTCATTTGTGTATATGGATGTACCTGTGGAACGGGATTAGTTTGGTTGTAATCAACGGAAGAGAGTCTATACGTCCGCGATCTCTCTGATGACAGCGTCGAATATCCTGAGGGGTCTGAGATATGTGTCCTGAAACTTGTCTGCAGTATCAAGTTCCTCTCATGCATCTTGGTCAGCAGATGCGCAGGTCATGATGTGTGTGCTTTGTAGCCCCTTGTGCATCCTGACGAAGGGCCGATTGGGTATCAGCCTCCACTTCTACACAAGACGGAGCAGTACCAGACTGAACCTGCATAACCATGGTGTTACCCAGAGGTTAGCGCTTTAGCAGGCTGCATTGGCAGCGAAGAACGTGAGGAGCAATGAAGCGAATGTGAGTGCATGGGTGATTTGGTATTACAGCTGTACTCATAATCGATAAACAAACCACAAGTACTCCTACCCTATTTTGCGCATCTTTGTTGCACTATAATCCGATGGCTGAGGTAGAGCAGTGCATTAGAACTTGGTGGTAGGACAGTAGACAAGGTGAGTTCAAGTTGTCGCATTTATCAATTAGCGTTCGTATCTGACTTTTCATTTTCATGCTCACCAACAGAATGTCCCGACTTGATAATTTAAAGAGACCTCATATAAGACGCTGTCAGTGCTCACCGACATCGATTTTTTGTAGAATGAGCGCGTGATCTAAACACGGGCACATAAGATATAGCTGCCTACGGGAATCTCACATTTTCCTGATGCAATTTCGCAATCGGTCCCACCGCCTTTTCATATCCCTCAACCAACACCTGTCTCAACACCTTTCCAGTTGGCGACTTTGGAATCTACCCAATAGCTCAATCAACCCATCCCCCATAATAAAAGGGGAAAAACCTACCGCCTCTACAATCTCAATGCCTCCTCTCAACCACTTATACCAACTCAGGCGCTCCTGCACCCACACATCGAGTCATGCCACAACCTCTTTCTCACCCAACCCTGCGCCCGCTGGTGATAATACGATCCACGCGCGCGGTATGCGTTGGTCTGAGGTCCACCCACCTGAAATGCCCGCGACGCTCGCATCGGTAATGAGGTTGTCGGGCTGTGCCAGGATCGTGTTCTCGATTTCGATGGGAGAGACTTGCATGTCTCCAATTTGAGCATGTCCTGTAAGATGGGGTCAGTCCAATACGGAATGAGTTATCTTTATGGATGGTGCAGCTTGCCGTGGTGCGATCTTCAAAACTACAAATAGGGCAGATTGACCCTAGTATCAGTGGGCCATATCGTACTCATCAAATCGACTTACAAAAGCACCTCGTCCTCATCGATCCGTATCTGGTCGCCCGTGCGCACCCATCCATCAACAAACGTTTCCTGAGAGGCTTTGTCGTTTCCTTTGTATCCCAGCGCCACAGAGCCTCCACGAACGTAAAGCTCGCCCGGCTCGTTTGGACCCGCTAGGGACCCGTCAGGACAGACAACGCGGGCTTCGACACCGGGGAGGAGAATTCCGGGAGAGCCAGGCTTGTTTTTGGCATGACCATTGAGCATGCCAGGGATGGGCGTCATAACGATGGCTGCTGTCTATCTCAGACAGTGATGTCAGTGAGCCAGAAGAGGGAGATCACTTATGAATTCGGTCATGCCATAACCTGTGAAGATTAACAGTAGTACCAAGGAGTTTACACACGATACGTGGACGCACATTCAGTAACTCTCGGCATGTTTGTAAAACGGGCGCAAACTTGGTCTGCGAGCTGGGGCGGGAGGTACGTGCTGCCGCTTTCGATTGTCTTAACCGTCTTCATATCAACAGTTTTGAAGCGTGGATGGTGAACGAGTTGGTGTAGAAGGGAGGGTCGGAGGTGTAGGGTCGTGATGTGGTATCTACAATGCAGTTAAAGATGAGTAGCAGACACACTAGGTATTCACTTACTTCGGGATGCTGTCAAAGAATATATCGATGTCCCACTTCGGGAGCATAACAATCGTGTAACGCTTGAAGAAGTTGAAGAAGCCAGTCTGGCGAAGGCTCATAGAGTGAAAGAGCGGAAGGGCGTTGAGGGATACTTGTACCCCATCAGGGATGTTCCCTACTGGCTAGCAGAGGAGCAGTCAGAGAGACCAAGGAAGTAGCCTTGGAAGACCTACGGCCTGAGTTTTAGCCATTTCCTCACCGTTTACCATTGATGAGAGGGTGGCAGCAGTAATATTTCCGTGGGATACCATGACCGCTGTACAATATAGTCACATGATGTTCCTGCTTCAGAAAGGAGACCAGTGGTAAAAAGAGACACATACCTTTGGAAGGACCGCTTGATCCACTGGAATACATGAGGTAGGCTAGAGTGTCCTTGGTAGCATGACGGACTGGCAGATGTGGAACACCATTCTTTTGAGCAGAGGAGATCAGCTGATTGAAACTCGTATAGCCTGCATTCTCTCCTTTTAGGAGGTAAATCCTATCTGCTGGGAGACCCGAAGTCAAAGCGAGTTGCAGTAATGAAGGGCTAGCAAAGATCCTAGTCGCCTGTGTGAGCGAGTTGGCATGTTTGAACTCGCAAGGTGTTAAATAGGATGAGAACAGCACAGATGGGATGGTGATAGCCAGTAGGGAATGCAGCAGGGCTACATAGTCCTGAAAAATTACATTGTCAATTCAGTCTTGACTGAACGATCGGATGCAATGTACTGGGCAGTTCTCACTCAGTATGCCCACAAGATCTCCACCCTCTGGACAAAGACCAAGGCCACCTTGCGTCACATCAGCACCTAACGCAGTAGCACCATCGCGGACATGCTCGACAAACTCCCTGAACGAATGCTGCTGGCCGGTAGCCACATTCACGAATAATGTGTAATCTGGCCACTCCCGCTGGTCAGGCCGGTTAAAGAGCAGGTGGTGAACATTAGATTCTGGAACCTTTGGCAGGTCAGGGAAGAGCGACTTGTAATACATGCTTTGACAACCACTGATGTCCAAGGCTTCAACAGTGATATTGACTGCGGCCGGGGATATGAAAGGTGCTACCATTAACCTGCCCTTTTATATGGTGCCACGTCGGTAGATTTCATGGTACCCTGTTGTCAGCCGGACCACACCATACAAGTCGTAGGCCCATCTGCAAAACCACTGAAATGGACGGTTACAACTTCAGTAGCGCACTCCGTAATACCGTGTGCTCGTCGGAACCAAAGTCAAGCAGAAGAGAAGACTCGGACCCTACTCGCGCGCGATGAGTTCCATATGATTCAGGGCTGCTCAATTCTAAAAGTTCGCGTTCACCTGGGATCCGAGTAAGTTACGAAACTGATTAGCAACGCTTACAACTCCTTATTTGGAACTGCACGCCTATGGAAAGCCGGACACTCATGCTCAAATCTTAAGGTAGACTTTGCGCTCTTTCAGCAAATGTCATGTGATGTGACCAAGGTGTGACATATACGTTGGCCGGACATCAAGACTGAAAAGTTCGGTCAAGATTCCTATTATAGACAGTGTAGATACGAGGAAGTACTGTACTGGTAAGTAGTAAGTAGTATGATAATGTGTACGTATTGTATACTATGTAGATACTATGTAAACAAATGTAACTAGACTATGTTTGCTTCATCAAGCTCAGTGAGGATTGAATCAGGAAGAACACGATATTTCTTCGCTGCCCAAGCGGCTTGCTTCCCATTTACACCTTTGCGATACACATCCATAAAGCGCCGTGATCTCATTGCAAATCTGCGCAGTTCCATCAGAATGATTCATCTCAAGGTTTTCGAGGGCCGAGCATACTTTTGATGAGTGCTTGGGCATGCCATGTAAGTAGTGAAGCGAAAGTGACACGCCAAATGTTACGGCATGTGCGGTGGCAAATTTGGACTTGGTAAAACTCTGTAGACTAAAGAATACACAACTTCTCTTGAAACACGACGTGAATAAACAATCGGAAACAGATGATTTGTAGCTATAGCTATTCTCTACAACTTATCCTTCTCTGATTTTCTCAAACAGGTTCTGTTATCCTTCCTATACATGATCAGTACTTTTGTCACGCTTTATCACGTTTTATCACATGATGTTTGCTGAAAGAGCGCAAAGTCTACCTTAAGAAAAAATGACCTCATATAGTAATTGGACCTCGAGCACCATCCTGGCGTATTTGTCTGTGTTGATCAGTGAAACCCAAAGCTGTAATACTGTAGGAATCAACTCAATTCGACGGTCATGTGTCACAGCTGGTGGTGTTGGTGTCGAAATTAGGTAGTTGTCACACGTAACATGCACTTGTGTCGAAACCATTTGATGTCACAATAAAATCAAATTTTGCTTCCATGACAACCCTGGATTTGCGCAGCAGTTCTAACTATGTGCCTCTGGCTTCAGCGCTGTATCTGTATGACATACGTTCTGACTACTTACAAAATCTAGCTCACTCCTGCCTAATTTGTAATTCAATGTGTCAAAATTTTTGGTGTGTCACATGTCATAAGCCTAAGTGTTGGAATGTTGAATTGACCCAGTGTGTCATGGTCACACAGGGGTGTCGAATTGAGTTGATTCCTACAGTACTGTACTACTACTAATGCAATCAACTTGACAGTCACGCATCACACCAGCTGATGTCAGTGTTGAAAATATGTCTTGGTCACAGGTCACAATGAGGTATGTCGAAACTATGTCACAACATGATGAATGGAAGCAAAATGTGCCTTTGCTACCTCTTACCGAGACAACATACTTACTTCAATTACATGCAAAATACTACTCTCCCTCATTGTGGTGACACCAAAATTGGTGTGAGTACAACATGTTTTCCTTTTTCTTCCTTTTCCCTTGCCCAAACGCCACTTGGGTATCTGGCTCACAATCAGCGTCCTCAACAGTCCCAATATCCACCACAAACTCCATGCTCTCCACGTCAGCCTTTGATATCAGTCTCCCATTCAATTTTTTGATTCCTTGAACACTTGAAACATTGCCCAGCATATCAGCAATGACTAGTGCTGCCACGGTCCAGTTCAGTTTTTTTTTGGTTCGAATGCAAACTGGACCCAATTTTTTTAAAGCTAGCAAAAAAAACATAGTAGAAGTACTTGTACTGATAGCTACATATCCAACGAAGCTGCATGTCCCTCAGCCTCTGCTGTTGTGTTGAAGGAGATGGAGGGGCATCACACTGAGGTGTGGAGATTGGCAGTATCACGAGATGGGCAATTGGTAGCAAGCGGTGAGGAGGTTATGCAACATGGGAAGAGGCCTGCCACCTGCCAAATAGAGGTTAAATGTAAGGTGAGTCCATTGCATCTTGCACACACAAGGATCTTCAGAGTCTGTTAGATGGAGAAGTGATATTGCAGTAAGCTATATACACATGTTCGAAGGAGTAACATAGTGAAAAGCCAGAGTAGCTGCTAGATACAAAAACAAGGGTATTCAGGCAGGATAGTCTCAGTCAGATTAGAACACTGGAAAGCATGGACTGCTCGACTTGATGTGATGGGATACATTCTGGAAGCTGCAAAGACAAGAGTTGGATGCATGTATGCACTGCAGATGTGCATATGTCGAGAACAGTGGGTATGACAATAGGTTGGGTGCATTACGGTGATGGAGGCATGGGCATGAACAGCCTTAGATGTCCCGGGCATCAATTGAAATGAGGCAAGCTGTGAAGCACCATAAAATGCACCATACATCCTCTGCAACTTAGAGAAAGACATGATACCTCCAAAGTCTAGCCTCATCTGTATTCCATACCATCAACATGCAGTAAAATGTCGGAGCTCATTACAATCACCACTCCCCTGCAACAGTTCAAAGACCATGAAGGAACCATAACTGCAGTTGCAGTTTTCCCTGATAAACATCGGATGGTTATGGGCTCAGCCAACGACACACTTTGTCTATGGGACTTGAAGACAGGTGTTGTGTTGAAGAAGATGGAGGGGCATCACCATCAGATGTCGAGATTGGTGGTATCATGAGATGGGCAATTGATAGCAAGCAGTGATAGAGGCAGAGAGGTCATCATCTAAAATTGATCTGCAGGCTTGTCGCACAAGAGGACAGGTACAAGAGAGCAAGCATGAGAAAATGGGCACAAGATAGCAAGCACAAGCAAAAGAGTTAGAGCGCACATGTCAAGACCGGTGCTCAAGGGGGACGGGATCTGAAGAAATTGGCCTCAGCTCGTGCGCTGTGCCCCTTACCCCGAGTACATGCCCTTAATTTCAGAATGAAGTCTGGATGGAATCCAATGAAGTCCAAAGGACTTCTGGAGGCTGGCTACTCTTGTAGAGTGCTGAAGGACTTCTGGATGAGTGCGGGAAACTTCCGGAGGACTATCGGAAAGTTCTAGAGAAGTATAGGAAGCTCCGGAGGAGTTTCATCCACTGCATAAGGTCCGAAGGTAAGACTTCTATAGGTAAACTTCCTAGATGGAAACATATGGAGGAAGGCTGCAAGGGACAAAGTCCAAAGCAGGATTGGATAGGAGGAGTGGTCTGGAGGATAGGACATCCGAAGGTTTATGATGTCCAAAGGTTACGATGTCTGAAGGTTAAGACATCTGAAGGAGCGGAGGAGCAGAGGAGCGGACAGGATTATAGGACAGGAGAATAAAGGCTACTATGGACTGGGTCTGGAATAGAAACAGACAGAGGTAGACTACACTTAGGTAGAGTCGGAGTTAACAGGAAGTAGACATAAGTCTTGGAAAGACAGGAAGTGCCAGAAAGGCAAAGGTCCAGCTTAAGGAATCAATCCTTAAGCATGGATAAGGACGGAAGGACAAATCCGAAGGTTCAGATGTCCGGCCTAGGGAAGAGTTCCCTAGGCCTAAGGAAAGGCAAGACTAAGATGGACCAAAGTCCAAGAGCAGAATGAGTGAAGTCTAAGTTGATAGAGCAAGTCTAAGGTGATATTTGAACTGAGGAAACTCTACAGGAGTTTGTACAGAGGTTTATATACTGGAGGATATCTGAGAGGATCAGTAAGCAAAAGACTAAGGCTATGTATGAGCATGTGGAAACATGTTAGTAAGTAAGACGGAACATAAGTAAATGAACTCGGATATGAAACAGAGTACAAGGATCAATAAGCAAGACGGAAACAAGGATAACCGAAGTCCGGAGTCAAGTGAATTACCATAAGGGGATAGATGCTGATTTAAGGTTTGGCTTTGGATATGAAGTATAGGACGGATCCGGAGGTCTGGAGAAGTGTGGATATCGGATCGGACGTCTGGCTATCGGATGAGCAGATCCGGAGATCTAAGTGAAGGTGGACTAGGATATGAATCAAGGATATAGTCCGGTATCTTAGATGAGGTAAGGTTCTGGATGGAATGAGCTCGGATCCGACTGGACCAAAGGTGGATGAAGCAGGCATAGCTGCAGAGGTCCGGAGGTATGGATATATGGATGTACGATAGTGTACAGATCCAAACCGATAGTGTACTGGAGGTCTAGAGGCATGGACTAGGAGTATGGAGGTATGGATAAGGCTAAGGAGGTCCGGACGAGCGTCCGGAAGGCATGGGAATATCATCGGACATGGTCCGGAATATGGTATATGACTGTTAAGTAGCGTACTCAAGGGATATCGGATCTGAAAGACTTTGGCCTCAGCTCGTGCGCTGTGCCCCTTTCCCGAGTATTGTCCCATATTTCTGAACACTAGAGTATCGCGTTTATGAGGCAGACGAGTATCGTACCAGATCCATTAAGGTCTATGGATATTGGATGTATAGAGTAACAGCTAATCTGGACGAAGTCCAAACTAGAAACTAGCGGATAAGACTGTCCAAAGACAGAGGCAGATATGGATAGACTGTTGGAATCAATCCTAAGTCTCAGAGTAGACAAGAGCACAAACTCAAGTCCAGACAGATAACGGAAGGTGAACGGAATGAGTGCAAACTAAGATGATATTCAAACTGAGGTTCGACAGAGTTATACATGAGTTTATATACTGTAGGTATCTAACAGAATGATCAATCAGCAAAGTAAAGGCTATGTACGAAGCATGTGGAAAGTCTATTGGTAAGGAGGACTGATCACAAAGCATGAAACGGATATGAGGAATGAGTAACGGATCAGTAAGACAAACGGAAGATAGATAACCAGAGTACCGGTAGTACAAGAATTACCGAAAGGAGATAGACGCTGTATTAAGGTTATATGAACAGGAGATGAAATAAGAATCAAAGCAGATCTGTGGACCAGACGACGGATACAGATGATGGATCTGGATCGGATCTGTGGACCGGATGTTCCAGATCCATTCCTAGATTATTGGTATATGACAATGACACAGGCTTCTTGTGGTTCATGGTTTGGAATGGTTCAGGACCGGTGTAGGTACAACAATTCTGCTGGGTGAGAGCAGAGCAATGAAAGAAATAGCTCTTGACTCTGGATGAGAGATAGAGCTAAACTCTCAAGGTGTTGGTCGAGGTGTGATGCATTCGTTCGACCCAGGGAAGCAAATGGCAGTAGAGAGATGATCCAAGGCATGCTAAATGAGCCTAAGGGAGGGCACGTCCAGCGCGTGAAACGCGCTGAAGGTGCGCTAAGCGTGGGAAAAAGGCAGGTCTATTGTTCTAGGAGGTCTTTGGAAGCAGAAATGTGATTGTCACTCTAAAGTGCGGCTCTATACTTCATTCTAAGTGGTAGTATATGGTGGTGGTTGTTGTCTAACATGAGGTAAACTATGTAATAACTACTTGGCCCATGAGAAATGGTGCCATACAGAGTATGTAATAATGAGATAGTAAAAATAGCAAACCAATACGCACCAATGGGATGGATGGACAATGGATGGATTCTGCTGGGTGGAGCGTGACGCAGGGCGCTTAAGCGCAGGAAAGCGCGTGGGAATGCGTCACATACTGTGTGAATGGCGCGCCTATGGTGCCTTCCATGGGAAAGCTGCGCATGATATGCAGGATCACTATAGACCTAATGGTGAAAGCGCCTAGATGATAGGCGACGCAGGGTGCTTAAGCGCAGGAAAGCGCGCAAGGCACGCATGCAGGAACACGTTGCATACTGTGGGAAAGTAGGCACGCCTATGGCACCTTTCGTGGGAAAGCTGCACGTTGTATACAGAATCGCTATTGACATAATGGACAGATGCTCCAGATCATAGGTGATGCAGGGCACCTAAGCGTGGGAAAGCGCGCAAGGCGTGCATGCGGGAATGCGTCGCCTTGTGTGGGAAAGTAGACGCGCCTATGGCGCCTTTCACAGGAAAGCTGCACGTGATATACAGAGTTGCCTAGACATAATGGTGCGAGTCGTGCTGTGAAGCCTAGTTGTCCTGAGTCATAAATGGGCCAATATGTGACCACAGAGACTTGAGTCTCTACACCGGTCCAAACTAAAGTTGAACCATTCACCCAATGGCAGAACCAAGAACTGTACTATGGTTTGGTTCTGGCTGACACCTGGACCATGGACCGAACCACAGGAGAACTGGACCAAAAGTCCGGTTCGAACCATGGTTCAGGACTGGACCACAGCAGCACTAGCAATGACAGACACACATGGCACATCAGTGTCATTGGTTAGGTTGGTACCATTGGTCTCTGCAGCCTCACCTAAGACTTCTGTTTTATTCTTGTTTTCATTTGGGGTGCTGTCATTCATCTCTTGGAGTGCATGACTCGTGAGTTCATCCCAAAACTGTGGATCATCAACTTTGAGGCTCCTCAACTTCTCTTGCACAGCATAATTTTGGTGTTGATCATCTTGATGTACTTAGTAGCAGGTTGATCAGTAGTCGAAGATTGAATAATTTCATATCATCTGTCATATACCATATTCCGGACCACGTCCGATGATATTCCCACGCCTTCCGGACGCTCATCCGGACCTCCATAACCTTGTCCATACCTCCATACTCCTAGTCCATGCCTCTAGACCTCCAGTACACTATCGGTTTGGATCTGTACACTATCGTACATCCATATATCCATACCTCCGGACCTCTGCAGCTATGCCTGCTTCATCCACCTTTGGTCCAGTCGGATCCGAGCTCATTCCATCCAGAACCTTACCTCATCTAAGATACCGGACTATATCCTTGATTCATATCCTAGTCCACTTTCACTTAGATCTCCGGATCTGCTCATCCGATAGCCAGACGTCCGATCCGATATCCACACTTCTCCAGACCTCCGGATCCGTCCTATACTTCATATCCAAAGCCAAACCTTAAATCAGCATCTATCCCCTTATGGTAATTCACTTGACTCCGGACTTTGGTTATCCTTGTTTCCGTCTTGCTTATTGATCCTTGTACTCTGTTTCATATCCGAGTTCATTTACTTATGTTCCGTCTTACTTACTAACATGTTTCCACATGCTCATACATAGCCTTAGTCTTTTGCTTACTGATCCTCTCGGATATCCTCCAGTATATAAACCT
>MU177952.1:0-13664 GCA_016695465.1 Suillus americanus | reverse complement strand
ACCTTTAATGCAGGCTTGCTACTATCTTGATAGTAAGATAGCACCAGACCAGCTTTGACAAAGCACACACGGGGAATATTGAATGGTACAGGCTCGGATGCACCTGCCACAGCACGGTCAATGACATTATAGATGAGACCTAACAGAGCTTTTACCCAATATAGGACATTTGCTTCCATAAATAGCTTGGCTGACTTATCCTTGGGTGCAAAGCATCCAATTTTGAAATCCAAACTGGCTGGCATGCCTTTGGGATATACCTTCTCAAATGGACGTTTCACAACAATGTCATGCCATGCCCTGGACCCAAGACCTGAGGTAAGAGGCGACATCAATGTCAACCATCCTGTATGTGCAGTTTTGAATCCACCTATGCCAATGTGACCCTCAGGGGATGTGTTGATGGTCACATAGCCCACTGACAAATCAGAATTATCCACAGAAAATGAATGGTACACTTCAAGAGGTCATTGAGTTGTTGGGTGGGGATTGTGTAAAAATGAATGCTTTCGGTCTGGAACTTAGACACTTACATCTAGGTGGGTGTGTTGAACACATACATCAGCAAAAAATGAGGTACCCTGCTGCATATCTAAATCTGCACCTCCTCCAATCTTCAAGGCTATCTTCAAGTTGTTGCGATCGGGAGAGCAGAGAACAGGCAGGGGATTACAAGGAGTATTATGTTTGCGAGGAGGTGAAGATGTAGAACTTATTGCATGCTCATGAGTTTGCTTGGTGAGGCTGACTGTAGCGGCAGCAGATGACATGGCGGCACCAGTTGTGGTAACTGGTACAGGGACTGTGGCAGCAGCAGATAATGTGCTCAGCACTGGGACTGTGGTAGCGGCAGATGATATGTTTGGTGTTGACTCAGAGTCAAATGGTGGGTCACCTGAGTTGAATGGTAAGTCAGTTGAGTATGTGTATGCCAGTGATTCCGCTGGGTCAGCTGAGCCGAATGGTGGGCCAGTTGGGTCGAATGGTGGGTCAGTTGAGTAAGTGTATGTCAGTGATTCTGCTGAGTCGGCCAAAAACAGTGGGTCCGCCTTGCCCTTTCCCTTAGCATGACGACTTGAGTGTTCAATTGCCTGTACAATTAATTGTAAGTTAGTGTAGGTAACAATCATACAATGAATAAACATACCATTTCGTTCACTTCTTGCCAATCTTCAAATTCCGTCCATTGAACCTCTGGCACAACTACCATAAGGCTGGATTGCTTCATCTTGAATATTGGGGCCTTCGCTGGACCTTTGCGGGCGGGCTGAAGACACTGTGAGTAGAAATAGAGAATTGATGGCAGGTGTGTCGCAAGATCAACCCATTTCAAGTTCTCGCACAATAAATTCATGCTCAAAACATGAAAATTTATGAGGCTTGGGGCATCAATTTGGGTGTCAATATCCTTCTTGCCCTAGCGAATATTCTAAATAAAATATGCCAGTTTAGCCAGGTATGAAAGTATAGGAAAGGTCATACTCCAATTAATGTACCTCTTGCTTTCTTGTGCCCAGCCACTTTATGAGTGGCTGAGATCTCTAGTGAAATGGTTTCAGCCATTGCGCCACCAGGAGTAGCATATGAAAGTTTGAACCATCTCTGATGTTCAGTCAAATACAATCTGTGGTGGGCTGAATATCCAATGGGACCCATGAGCCTCGATGGTATTGGTGATGCTGCTGACCCCTGCCAAGACGTGGGAATGGCTACATCAGGACCAACTGTATAGCCGTGAGGCAGAGGGACAGGTGGTGGGCCCATAGAGGTATTGGTCCAGTCAGGGATTGCAACGACATGAGGCGGATTGCAGTGACATGAGGCGGATTGACACTCACTGTCAGTTATAGACTGTCAGAATCAGCTCATGTCCTATCAAAGATTGGAACAACTTACATTTTCATTGGGAAGCATTCACTGAATGCCAAATGGCCTGAGGATCAGGCCATCACTGACTTGCTGGGGTGGATGACAGAGGCAGGCTGTGATGCTAATACAAATATGTCAGGAAATAACATTGAGAAAATCATTATCGACTCACCAGTGGGCTTCTGAGATGTTACGGACCTCATGTCATATTGTGCATAGCATGGTGCACATACATTGCACCCAGATCTGCCAGGTTGCATTGTAGCCACGTAAAAACAAGGCTGGCCTTTTGCAATCTGGGCATGACAACTTGGGCATTCACAGATTCAGTCTTCAGTGGCAAATGAATATTGGTGAGTGTGTTTTGTGTTCGTTCTTCTTAACATGCTGATGCCCTGACAGTGTTGGTCGTGCAACGTTTGACTGCTTAGTACAAATCTTAGAGCAGAATCTGATCTTCAAATCAACAGGAAGAAAGCTGCAGCAACCTGTGTGCTATCAACTCGCATGTTTCCTCCTTCATTATGGGACTTGTAGAGGTGACTCCATGCAAGCCGCCCATAAGCTTGGGATTGGTTTCAGAACTGTTTTTCTCTATTGCAAGTGTGTAGTGTGTGCTCTGTGGGAGATCAGCATGAAAGTAATCACCTAAGGTGATGAGGTTTGTCAAAATGAAATGGTGAGACAGGTTATGGACTGGTCAGGAATTCCAGATTGCATTGGGATGCTCAATGGCTCCTTCATGCAGCTTACTGAGATGCTAGATCAAAATGGCCTAACATTTATTTGTCGAAAGAAATATCCTGCTGGAGGTCAATCTTGAATACAATGTTTTCTGTTAACTTATCTGATACATAGATCAATGTTCAAGCTGTTGTCGACCATGAGAAACGATTCATGGCAATCGAGCTAGGATGGCCAGGATCAGTATCAGATGTCACAATGTGGAAGAAGTCTCACATCTGGCAACATTGACTCAATTATTTCAAACAAAACACTCTCCTTCTTGCTGATAAAGGTATATTCTCCTTTGCCCTCATATCTTTCATGCACTGACCCTGAACCAGGCTATCCATCATCACCCTATGTCCTCCGCCCATTCACCGAACCAGAGATCAATGGGCAGCTGCCTGCTGAAAAAGTCTGCCATCACAAATTTAACAAGTGCTTATCTTTGCAATGCATCATTGTTGAGCATGTGTTTGGTATACTCAAGGGTCGTTTTCCCTGTTTGAAGAATTTGCCACCCAAGCAGGACATCCGCGATACATACTGTTGTCCTGCATGATTTGGGAATCATGCAGAACATGTATATGACATATTATCCCACGTATAGTCTGTTAGCTTAGTCCTCAGACTACACAAAATGTACTTTGAGTATAGACTCAAGTGCAGTGGTTCACTTTGCATGCTCCAATCATGCAAAAGTATGGTGCTTTGAAGAAAAGTCATATGATAAAGAAATCATATAGTGATCTCGTCCAAGTGGATAGTCATATGAAAGCTTAGGTTATGGCCTATCTTTCAGCTTATTTGCTTTGACTAGAAATAACCAAGGAGAAAAGTTAAAAGCCTACCAAAAACCTATCAAAAAAGCCCGTGTATCGCTTTGTTTCATCTTTTGATTTATCCTACCTTAGTTTCTCCATGTTTTTCTTTCATTTCTTTACATACTTGATTCTTTGACCTCCCAGATACTTCACAAAATGTACCTTCAGGGTATGATGTCATAATGATGTCATTTGGCTCCACAGAAAGTTCTGGACTATTCTGTTGGTTTTTCTGATGTCATCTATGATGTCATAGTGATATCATCAGATGCTAGAATGTGCTCCACTCAGCTCCACTTCTGCTCCACCTGACTCCACTTTTGCTCCACATTACTCCACCATGAGGTCATTTATGATGCAATTCTGATGTCATTTCTTGTTTCCAACTTTATTTCTGGTACTATACAGTTTCTCCTGTCTCATGTATTTAAGGAGACTTCATCTCCACCCACAAAATAAGAATACTTTTACTATCAAAAAAGAACCTCTCATTCTTCCACTTTCTCTGACATCAACATTCTGTGTGTTAGACGGAAAGTGCAGATCAAGTACATCAGTTTACTTGCTCTGAAATCATTTTATTCTTTTCTGATTGTACTTGTATTACCTAGTGTGCATCGACATATGGTTTAGGAGGACTAGGAATATCAAGTCAAGCCTATTATCTGTACCTGCAGATCCCTTAATTGGAACATCTGCTTCCATATCTGTACCCCGGATTTAACCCATTTTGCTCTTGTGCAGGGAAATCCAATCAGCTTCTACCAGTTTCCTTTATAAGTCCTTTAGTATATCAAGGCAGGGGAAATTTTCTAGCATCGTTGCTACCTAGTTTTGTGCATAGTACGCACCTCTTATTTATCTTCTGTCTAGTCAAACACAGGACTGGAGAGACTCACGCATTTTTCTATCCACGAACTTTTGTCTAGTTATATAAAAGACTAGATAAACCTATCTACAAACTCTTTTGTCTAGTCATATAAAGGGCTAGAAAAACATATCTACATACTCTACATTATCTGTCTTGCCAGATAACACTAGACTTGTATTGTAGAAACCCCATTTATAGTTGGAACCACCGGGTTGTATAGCAGGTAACCTCCCATGAACAGTGCATTATCTACCACGAACTTGAGGTTGTTGGCAGTATTCAGTCTTATCAAAAGTGTAATTGTGGTGTCATTGCCTTTTGACCACTTTTATATAAGACACTGCAAGTAAGAAGACATTGTTCCCTGTGCAGCACTCTTCTCGGGGAGGACTTTTTCCATCTTTGAGTAGAAAGGCCAACCGTTATTTTTAAATGGTTTCATGGCCGAGTTGGACTGTAAAGTGTCAGTTTCAATGAAGAGCAAGGTGATATTGGCACATACCTTCTTACTAACATATTCCTTCCACACAGCTTCAGCAGCAGGCCCCTTGATGTTGGCCCCATGCTCATTGTCCCAATGACAACCTGACTTAGAGTGATACACCCAGATGGCTTGGAAAGTAGTTTTTAACTACATAGATGTAATCAGTACAACAATGGCAGCAATAAATATGAAATAATGTACCATCCCCCATTTACTCTTGCACTACTCCCCAGTTTTTGGAGGCCCATGTGTCCACTTGCTTGCGATCTCTATCGCAACTTGATTGTATATCGTGTCTTTGAATGTTGCCCCTGCCAGTGATGACTTCTCCATGATAAGATATGTAAGCATGGCATCAATCTCATCAAAACCCCACTGGGCCTTTGGCTGTTTAGGATCCTTTCACATCATATTAGCTAGTTGTATCTGAGAGCAGATGATTATAGCAGCGACGGAAAGCCAAACATGCTGGCATTGGAGATTATCAGGATGAGACTTTGATGAAGTCATGGTCGGAAGCAAAGCAAATTGAATCTCAGCTTGCGGCTGGTATCATGCTGGGATTTTTGAAATTTTGTATTTTGTAAATTTCATTTATACAACAGTTACTGAACAAGGCCTAAGGTAATCAAGTGTGCTGGGAGGCACCGAGGCACTGAATACCATAACAATAACAATAAGGTCCAAAAGGCAAAAGCAGGGTAAGCGGGGGAATCTGAAATGCCCAAAACGGGACGAGGTTCTGTCATCATGTGACCATATTACCGTATATGGAGCACCAAGGTGTAAATTCCAAGAGCTAAGTATTGCTCAAAATTTTGCCCTTGCATTGGAATGGTTGTGGGACCCACTTGCAAGAACCCCTATATCACTTCCAAGCAGCTTCCAAAATTTTCGGGTTGTCTTCCAAGCAAGTCATAATGCTGCTGGCAGCTTGAGGCCTTCCAATCCATTTTAAGGCACCAACCAAAATTAGAAATTTCTGACAGATACCCTCTAGAGATCAACCACCTGAGTTTTCATGACCCAGACTATGAAGCACAAAAGTTTTTGCCATAAGCCGCACAGCTAGGGAGTGTGGTCACTGTGGTGACTACGATTTGGGCGGAAATAAGTTCTTGACTTGTCGAATAATTGCATCACAGACTAGGGGCCAATAGATTGGTTTGTAGGAATGACATACCGTAGGGTGTAAGACACGATGCAATTATTGGTACTAAACAGAAGGACAGGACAAGCACCTTCCAAACGTACATGATAACATATCAACATGTAGAATTGTCCCATCATAATCTGGTATTAACGTTTTTGTCCATTCAACACCTCTTAGAGGTACGGCTATCCGTCACGTATCATGCATCAATCCCAGCTCGTCAATAAAAACAAAACTTCTATCAAATCCCCTTCTCCTCCAAAAACTTATCCACAGTATCCAAAAGCTCCTTTGCAAGCCCCTCATCTTTTGCCACCTTCGTCGGCTCTGTTAGCTTGCCTACCGGTGTTAAATACATGCCTTTATACTTCTCGCGCTGCTTGGCCACTTCTTCCGACGCAGCTGCAAACGCCGAGTTATATGCACCTTGGTCTGGACGTAAAAAGAAGAGGGACACGATGGGCTTGACGATGAACTTGAAGTTGGATAGGGGTGGTTTATCAGAGAAGGTGTTGACTGCTCCAGGATGAAGGGCGATGACAGTGATGGGAGAGCCAACAGCGGTGAGGTGCCGTTGAAGTTCAAAAGCGTAGAGCATGTTCATGAGTTTCGACACGCCTGTGAAGGAATTTTATGAGATAAAAGATATCAAGGGACGACCGACGTACAATACCGCGCGAAGGTGGGGGAAAGCGAACTCTTGAGCTCGTTGTTAAGATCATCAAGATTGCGGAAACGAGTTTCCCCTGATACGAACCGGTGGGCATCTGAAGCGACCTGAATGGTAGTATGGGAGTGAGTTTTCGGGACGCATGCAGCAAAGTCTCACATACAACAACTATGCGGACGTCTGAATTAGGTTCTGCTGCTGTCTGGTCCAGCAGCGGTTGAAGGGAGCGTGTCAGGACGATATGGCTTATTACGCTAGAATGAACATAGGTGAGTGCTCGGTACATGTTTTTTCTTGCCAGAAGACGCACTTGACCATCACTATCTCCTGAACTCCTGGGATGTTGTGTAAGTACAAACCTTTATGGCGCAAGACCAAAACTCACCATCCGGTGACATAGTGTAATTCTCAAGCAATCTATAGGGCATTCAGTATCATCACACCCACGCGAGCTGACCAATTTACATTGCAGCATTGTGAACTGTGATTCATTCAATATGCCGAAATCATGAACGAATAGAAACATATACTGACTCAGAACATCCAATCTCTTCTCCAGCTTCATAAATCCCTCTGCCGCTTTCTTCGCATTCCGAGGGTCCTTCAGATCAAGTTCCAACCAGATAACATCGCCGTTCCCAGGACCCAGGCCCTCTGCTTTCAGTTGTGCGATCGCCTCCTCTGCCTTGGTTTGGTTGCGCGCGGCCATGTACACCTTAGCACCACGGCGTGCTAGGTGTTTCACAGTTGAGTAGCCGATACCTGCGCTACAAAGCAGGTGTGAATAATAACAATCCAGGTCATGTGTGAAATACTCACTTTCCGCCTGTGATAAGGATGACTTTACCAGACAAGTCTGGGAGGTCAGTGACTGGGTCGAATGACTTTGAGAAGAAACCCATGGTGCTGATAATCTGAGATAAATAAATAAACAACAGGAGGTAGGTGTCGAGGGAACTCAAGCACTTGGCTGTTTATATACGTGACGCGGTCGGGATGATTAGATGATTGGCCGACGGCAAATGCTTTGTCACTGATTCACATAATACACACAGTCCAGTGGACGCGCAGGTACGCGTGCTAGTACTGTACGTAAGTCTACAGCGCGTCGGTATAGCAAACTAATTTGCGAAGCAACTCCGAAGGTATCGGAAAATCCTCTTGTTGGTCCGTCGGCTTGAAAACAGGGACCTTCTTCGACACCTGGAAGACTGTTAGTCCATCGGGAGAGCCGCAACCTACAGGAATACAGTTTGAATTGTTTGACATGGCCAGCAGGGCAACCACTAGTCATCGAATAGGCTTCTGCGACACATGTCATTCTTCAAGCTTCAGGTTTCACGCTGATGGCAATATTTACCCAGCGGATCACCAGGAATACGGTTGCATCAATCCAGCATCACGCGCACGATGAATGTACAAGCATTGCATATGGCAGGCAACGTAATGATGTCTACACGTGGTTGGAGCGATTAAAAGGCTGTTCGGCGCTTCAGCTTCAGGCTGGGAAACCTTCAGCATCCCCTTGAATACTGATTGATTTCAATGTCTTCTCAGTCGAATTCACGAAGCCGTGCCAGAGGGGGGCTAAGCACAGTTTTTAACTACATTTGGGCACGCCGGTCCGTCTGCAATGTGGTGTTCTATTCTTTGTACTAATTCAATCATGTCCATCTTCGCCTGTGATTAAGGCTTCAAGGGTCTTCTGCAACTTTGCCAACAAGCCATCCTCTTTCCGCGCTGCCACAGTATGTCTTACTCTGTTAACACTCTAAAGCAGCAAGATGGTAAGGTAGTCACTCCTTAACAGAACAGCACCCCATATTACAGTCAGCAGTCCTGGAGGCTCACCAACCCCACCACCTTCATCTCCGGTACCTTCTGCTGGTGCGACTCCGGTCGCTACAGGAAGCGGTGCATGCACCGCATTGAGCGGCAACATGAATCCTTCAAGTTCTGGCATATCTGTATCGTCATGTACAATATCTCCTTCTACTACATCGACACGCAAGGCGATGCCTATTCCAGCATCTGATGTGAATCGATACAAGAGGAAGCGGATAATGTAAGTCGGTATGAGGCACTTTCAGCCTCCTTTTTCGATTCTTAATCACGGTCTAGACCCCAAACGAAGGACCGCGTGTTTATCGAGCCTGGGAACAAGGTGTTCGAGGAGTATGTACTTCTTCTGCGGTTGGACTATTGTGAGCTGACGACGCCAAGCAAACCGCCCTCTAGTCGATGGAAACCGCTAGCGCACCCTGAAGGTTCATTGTATTACTACGACAGCACTTGCGTAGGTTCAGATTCAACACTCCACACAATCATTAATGAAGACGGCAGCGGATATATACTGATGCTGACTTGTCAAAGCCGTCAACCCTCAGTGCGATCGATGCATTCGCAGATAAGCTATATAACGATGCACAAACCAACCCAAACATAGGTATCACCAGCAAGACAGAATTGGTCGTTGAGGATATTGATGAGGCTACCTGCGGCTACTATTTCGTCGAACAAGACACGCGGTGCATCTTCTGGCTAGAACGTTTTGACGCGGAATCCTTGTTCGAGAATATCAGGCGAGTGAGGAACATGGGTCATATCAGTGTGTAACTCCTCACTATCTCCTGCATTTTTATGTATGCTAACATGCACTACTTCAGAATATGCTATTGAAGCTCAGTACTGGTGAGGTCCAGGTATGTTTATTATTTTACGTGACCAGGGTCAGTTTCTGACATCGTGTCAGCCGTTCGTGTGGACCTGATGCCGACTCAAACAACTTCAAGGGCTCACTGTGAACTATTTCCACATGAAAATCGAGTGACGCCAGCTGTTCTTGAGGAACTAAAACAAATAATCATGCATGCTGCAGCAGGTGATCTCCGATATCATATTGCATCTCCTCGAGCGAGAAGGTGATGTTTGTGAACCTCAGTTACCATCACGTCTGTGACATCTGTCGCTCCGTTTGAAAGAGACGAGCTGGAGAAGATGCTGGACCTCGTTAATGGGATCGAAGGTATAAGTTCTGGTAAAGGCTTGCGAACAGGATCTAGACGACTGATGTTTCCATGACAGGAACCCTCGAAGGAGAATTTACGCACACGAGATGTGTTGTGGGTGTGTTTTCATCCTGAACGACATGCTTCCCGAAGTATGTTAAACCATCTTCTTTCAGCTCGATTCATGTCCGAGTTCAGTGCGTAACAAAAGACTCTACCGGCTTTCGCTAATATTGCAGTAGTCAAAGCAAAGTTTTTCAATTTCTGTGGACAGCCAGGTGCTAGGCTGGATTCCGACCAGACAATCTACTTCAAGGATCATGATCATCATCAATCGCTCTTGTTCATTATTGCCTCTCTTCTGCTCTTTGGTGCCCCTCATACCCACCAAGAAGATCTGAAAAAGATATGGGTTGATAGGATCATTAATCGCGTCCTCTGGAATCAATTCATCGGGAAACTTAATGACGAGTGGGCTGGATTGGCGCTTTCGGTGAATCGTTATCAAAACATGTGGAGTCAGCAATACTTACGAATTACTCTAGGCAACAGTTATTCTCAATGCCAACGTGGCCTTTCTTGCAATTCCATCTGTACAAGACACCGCCAAATTGCTAAGCTATCTATCTGTGGCTTGCAGCATTGCAGTCGTCCTCCTCGTACTTCTCCTGGTTCGTCAAAACCAAAAGAAGGACTGCGAGCGAGCTGTACGAGAACTCGTTAAATACTATCGTTCTATCAAGGATTGACGCAGAGAACAGGTCACACTTCTGAAATACGTGTCACGATCTTTCTTTGGCATAGAAGCGCTAGCCATAATGTATAGCTTGCCATATGGACTGTTGATGTGGGCGTAAGCATTCATGTTACCGCATGAGGAGCTTTGTTGCTGAACCCTCGCGATAGCCTACTATCTTTTGCTGCGGGCTTTGGCGATTTGATCTTCGGAACTGAAGGCCAATGGACGCGTGTCACCGTGGGTTTTACTGGATCACTTGTTGTCTGCTTCGTGGCGTTGGTACTGCAGATAGGGAGACATCAGATCCCGGAAGATGAGGAAGATGAAAGTTAAATGCTGTGGACACTGGACATGCAACACAAATAGAACTATCAGAGTGTATTAAAATCTCAGAAGCCAGTGAAGTAGCCAATCGGGTTATCAATTTCCAAACGCGCCGGTCACGTGTATAATCACGTTCCCGAACCGCGCTTGCTGTAAAGTTCCCGCAATTCCGTGAATCAGTTCATAACTCGGTCCTTCATATGTCAGCTTTCCGTGCGCTCAAAACGCTCGTACGGTCGCTATCCACCACTGCCAGATCCACACCAGAGCTCGTTGGCACAGCCCCTCCTCACCGGTGCTACATCTTCTTGCACACCCCACAGCCGCCCAGCGAGTATTCCGCCAAGTACGCAACCCCCGTCCAGCGCGCACTCCTTCTACGCACCGCTAAATGGGGCGGGTTTGTCAATTTTGCGTGGTCTGTGGCCCAACAGTCGTGCACGACCGAAGACAAGCAGGAATATCATCTGACAGCGTTTGCGTATCCGCGGGGAAAGCTCGAGGCTACTGTGTCCATGGACAATATTGAAGAGGTGGAAGAACAGTTGAGGGTGCATTCCGAGGGTATCTCTGGTGCTACGTCCTTGGATTCAAACGATGTGCATTTATATGTCTGTACTCATGGTGCGCGAGATTGTCGATGCGGAGACACTGGGGGAGCAGTTGCCCAGGCCGTAAGGGATGAGCTCCGAAAGCGCAGAGATGCTAATCCGAGTGATCCGAGTACCTGCATTAAACTTGCAGAAGTGGCACACGTCGGAGGGCACAAGTATGCACAAGTCGCATCCTCTTCACCAAGCCTGATAGCTCATACACAATCCTAGATATGCAGCAAATCTCCTTGTGTACCCCCACGGAGAATGGTATGTTTGACGGCTGCTAATTGTGTGTTATTGCGCATGCGTTTATCTTATGTTAATTCTACAGGCTAGGTGAAGTAGAGCCCGAGGATGTTCCAGATATTCTAGATGCTATTCTAGCATTACCAGCACGTCCGCGCAACACCGACGAAATACCTATTTGTCCTCGCCATTGGAGAGGTCGCATGGGGCTAAGCAAGGACGAGCAGGTCCAGCTCTTGCGGCGAACTTACTCATGATACATAGTGCACATACCATAGTACCAGTGTCACACCTAGACCTAGAAGCATACATACGTATTCTATATTAAATAGCAAATTGTCTGCATTGATACTGAGTGCGTGATCCTCTATTGTTTCAACCATACGAAGCTTGTACGTGTCGGAAGCTCTGTATTCACTGCAACCTCCTCCAAATTCGCGCCACCCTCCGTTCGCTTGAACACCTTAACGCCCGCAGTGCCCGCAAACCCGGCAGCCACAATATACGCATCACCTCCCTCGCCGGCTTGTTGCCCATGCATCATGCCACGAATCTGGTCCAGGCCTGTGTATACCTGGTTCCTTAGGACCAGCTGGTTATTCACGTTCTCGAAAATGGCGATCGTATCCCCACGTGGGTCCTGTACACCAGTGTTGCGGTTCGAGGTGTAGATGTAAGGGGTCGGGAACTCAGCTGTTGGAAGTGGGATAAGGACTTCGGCACCTGCAAAGCTGGAGCCTGCGGGTTGATACTGTGGGACAATGGAAACGTTGGAGATGAGGGGAGTGGAGAAGTTGGGGTATGCGGGAAAGTCTTGGAGTGTCAGGGTACTTGCGAGCTCGTGGACTGTGTAGAGCTGGTTCTCTGTGTGCTGGCTTAGCGAGAGAATAAGAGAAAGGAGATGTGCTCACCGTAAATCTGGATGTGCCGCGGGCCGCTGCCGATCGGTTGCGCGATTTGACCGTGTACCGAGAAGTTACCTGGTGACCCGTTCTGGCCGAGACGCCAGATTTTGTCGTTGCCCTTTAAAACAGCCACTCGAGGTGAGTGGAAAGGCCACAAATCACAAATGAAAGGTCCCAAAACGTACCTTGTCAGGGATCAAGAGCTCCTCGCCGTATTGGTATGCCATATGTGGTTCGGACACGCCCTGCGTTCCAGTGGTTGGGACAGGGAATGTCACAATGGTGCTGTCATTGGTGGAGAAGTGCAACGGATCTGTGGTTGTGGGGATCACACGCGCAGTTCCGGAGCCGTACTGATATAAATTCAGCATCAACTTGAAAAAAGAAAGAAAGAAACCATGGCGTACGTTGGCTATGGCTACCTGACCCGTGGAGAGACCGCCGCAATACGGCGGGCCACTGCCTCCAGAGTATGCAGTATCGACGAGGGTGAGCGCTCCTTCAGGGCCGACCGTGAATGATTGTAATGCGCCTGTAGGGACGTTCTCGTTAGTTGCACTATGTAATCAATCAAAGCCATTAGCGGACACGCGCAGATGAGCAGGACACGCACTAAAGAATACTCTTGTTTGTAGGGTGCGAGATTATCCACGATGGATTGCCGCCAGTGATGTACTGGTTCAAGTATGTCAAGTTGTTCGTCTCGCTATTGAACATATACGAGGCGATGTAGGAGGTGTATCCTCCTGCGAGGATAGTAAAATTCACCATGGGTATTGGTAACAACAAGTAAAGCGGGAACTAGCGAGAATCTCTAGTTACCGGCCCTCGCGACCTTTTATATCTGCCTCAATAAATTTTGTCATCAAAAGAATCATGTCGTGGAGGAAAACCATACGCTCTTGCGCATTCGCTAATCACGTTGAGAACGAAAAGGTAGCGCATGACTTGCTCCGTGAAGCAGAAAATAGGTGTGTAGCGCGGCCTGCTGTCGGAAAAGCTTAAGAGACCATGTCGACCATTGATCATGCATCATAGACTCGTGACCAATCCCGTCTATGCATGCATCATGCACAACAGTGTTGTACAAACGTGTGAGTACTATAGTACTTCAAAAAAAATTCCACACCCATGTGACCAAAAATATATACCGGAAATTTGGAAAGGACCGTCCGTCCCGTCCATACCGGGACTCCTATCCTCTAATTTATTTTCGGAACTTTTCGGCCACAGGGCGGCACAATGCCGT
>MU177951.1:163505-245119 GCA_016695465.1 Suillus americanus | reverse complement strand
CGTAATACAAGGTTAAGTAAGAAAATGAATAGGGGCATACATTGACTGTAACAAGCTCCATATCCATATCCTGCCCACACCTACAGGCTCCCATAAGCCCCACTTGCATTTGTGCCGCTGGAACTTGAGTCTCATGAGGCTCAGCAATTTAACGTACCCACACCAACAACATTTAGGAACATCGGACGCATGCAAGAGAGGCACAGGGAACAAGAACAAGCTCATTATTCAGGATGGTTGCCCATTGACCTTCCCAGAATTTGCAAGGTATTTGTATATGAACCTTGCCACCCACCCAAAGGGTGTCATGGACAACTGTTTCCAACTGGTGTCATCAGGGTGCGTTGTTCACCCATCTCATGAGCTTGACTGACTGTTCTATAGGCTACAGGAGATACTATTGTTACTGCGCCACTCCCATCTCAGAGAGACTTGCCCCCAATATCCACCCTCCCTTGCCAATCACCGACTCTGCACGCTCCCACCCATATGCTAGGCAACATTCAACTAACGATGAGTATAAAAAGGTGATGGAAGTGGCAAAATCGAATATGTGTCACAAAATCCTGCTGGATAATGCCATGCCTGAAGCAGGCACTAATGCAGCAATGGTGGAGGCAGCGCTCCTGGCAGCTAGCCAGGAGTTCATGTCTGGCATACCAATCAATCAACTCCCCTGACATGAGACTTGCCTCAAGACGCTCTGTACTCTCACAATGACTGTATGGACAACCTTCAAAACAAAGGCACACCACAAGGTCCCTACTCGCTATGACATTAGCCATCCATCAGATGCAAATGCCGAGGTCACACACAGGCTACAATGTGTGCTGCAACTGGTAGAGAATCACGCTTACTTGTTTGTAGTAAGTCTTTCTTTTTGTGTTGCTCCCTCTACTAGACTAACTATTCTTTTCTCCAGGATGAAATGAACTCTGTTCATTCATTGACCCCAATCAACCATCCTGGCGTGTCCTCAGTGATTGTTGCAGCTCTGTGGGAAAGTTCCTTGCATGAAGAGATTGACTTGGACGATGTCGATGCTCTTGATAACTTGTTTTCGCTTGGCGGTGCTGCAACACACTCAGTTCTCATTAGTGATGTGCAAGGCCCAGCTCAGCTCAAAAGCCAGGGCTACGGCTCAGCTTGATAGGGCTCAGGCTCCTTCAGATTGCAGGCCAGGCCCTCCCCAATGGCTCAGGCCTCGGCTTCATATCACAATAGTGCTACAACATATCTAATGATTGAACAAATACATCTTCATTGTTGGAATATCGCTGCACTTCTTCATCATCCAATTCTTCACCCAATACATCCAGTAAGTCACCCATCTGAGGCTCAGGCTGGTCCAAGTCTCTGTCACCCTCAGTGATGATGGAAGGATCCTCATGAAACAACAGCCCTCGTTTGATCATGCATTTGAGGCACTGAAGTGCCTCGATGATATCAGGTTTCAGACAGTTACGTTGCTTACTGATCGTGATTCCTGCTGACAAGAAAGCTCGCTCACTTGATATGGAGGTTGCCATTACAGAAAGGAAGTCGCAGGCAAGTGAAGCCCACACGGGGTAGTGTGGGGAGTTGATACCCCACCATTGAATAATGGACGTCCCTCCGAGATGGTCCTTCGAGTTCAAGTATGCATGAAAGTCGTGCAACCACAGCTTCAATGGATCCACCGAGTCAAAAAGACAAGCCGAAGATGTGCGAGACAGAGTTGGTGGATCCCGGTATGGTGTGTTGAGTGCATCTTCATCGCCATCAGAAAGCTCGTTCAGCAAAACATCTGATCTGTGGTTGCCGGTGCTGGTGCAAAGCTCCGTAGATGCTGAGGACTTCTTTGCATCATCATCATGCATCTCAAGATAGCACTCCTTATACTGCAAGAAAAATGTCAACAACAGTTTATAAGTGAGATATAGACAAATGAATCATTGCTTCAGCATTCTCAAGTGCCTCATGCAGTAAATCATTCCCCCAATAACGACGGATATGAGCAGCCTTTTGTGTTGGGTCCAGAGCTAAGATACTCCGAGTCAAATAAGTTGGTGTAGAAGTAAATCAGATGTGAGCACACTCACGCATAGCCATGATGTGAGCATCTGGAAATTTTATCAATGGCAGCATCCAATGCTTGATGAAAATATATATATTTGATTTGTGCTGAATGAGATGACCAGGCACTGTGTAGTGCTGGCAGTGCTGGCAGTGCCAGGTGCAGTGTTGGACCCTCCTCAGAGGAGAACAAATGCTGTGCTAACTCTGTGAACTATCATGCGCAATTAGTATCCTGATGGCCCACAAATAACATGAAACATACACCAAGAATCGAGAGAAGTTGTTGGACCTGAGACCATTCATCTTCAGACAGCTCTAGGCTGGCAATCTTTTTGCATCTCGAAGCATCTCTTTCTTACAATGTGAGTCAGCCAACAAAGTAATTAACATCCTAGCAAAATGAAATGTAAGCAAGGGGACAACAATGAAGTCTTATTACATACCTCACGCATTTCAAATGCATGATGGAGCATGACAAAGGTCGAGGACCATTGTACCTTCATATCTAGAAGAAGCTGGTGTGGATTGGCCATAGGAACATGACCATCCTCATCATGAAGTTGAATATTGCGGAAAAGTTCTTTCCGGGAGGCAGAAGAACATTCCTATACATGTACAAAGATGAGCCACATGAGCTACATGGATCCAAAAGTCATCAAAGACAAACCTTAACAGCAATAGAGCATACAAGCCTGACCTCATCACACTGCCCATGACGTGACACAACAAGATCATTGTCAGGCTTCATCGCATCGACATGCTTAGATTCGCTGTGCATCGAGAGCAGGGCTTGTGTTGCGAGATTGATGATATGCGCGAGGCACCTCAGCCGCCGTTTCTTAGTGTCAAACTTTTTCTTTGTCTCGTCTTCAATATGCTTGCTGAAATTTTCCATCATGGTGTCATTATTGGCTGCATTGTCACATGTAACATAACCAATCTAACAAATGGCAATGTTAGTTGCATGAAACACACAACAGCAAAATTAAACCGACCTTGTGAGCAATACCGACACATTTCACGACCTTGAAAAGTGCTTAACCAAACTGTTTACCATTGTGTGCGTGGTTCAATCGAGTGAAGCCGAGAAGTGCACTTTCGACCTTCCAAACACCAAGACTTTGTTCTTCGATCCAATGCCCTGTCACTGCAAAATAGCCATCGGTGTTGGAGGCCAGCCATCCATCACAAGTGACATTGACATGGCCTTTGATAGCCTCACTCTAAAATGTACAGTGAGACCAGAGAACTTGAGTAAAAGTAAAAATCAACCAGAACAAGACACATACCAGTAGTCTCTTGCAAAGGTTTGTAAGATTCTGTTTAAACAAGTCGATTATTGCATGCCATGTCTGTCTGCAGTCGGGTAGGATAACACCATTTGTTGCATGAGCTGCAATGTCGACCATGTTCTTAAAAGCAGGATGTTCGAGGGCTTCAATGGGCTGATATCCCATGAGATGCATAATTTTCCCTACCTCAAAAAAATGTACCTGGTCTGTGTCAATCAGCCACTGAGTTGCGGCCTCCTGAAATAATGCATCTGTGTATTGAAAAACCCATTCATTTGGCACATGTGGCTTGAGGTGTCCATTGATACTGGACTGTTGGTCTGCTGCAGCATCTTCTCGGCATCATTTGGCATCGTTTGGGAGCATCAAAACAAAGTTGTTGTTCTTTGCCCATTTGAGATAGGCACCCTAGATACAACTTAATAACTACATACATAGAAATATGAATCAAAAACTTACCTGATGTGCAGCCTCCTGATGTTGGCGCAATGTCGTCACTTCATTCACAAATGGTACCTGGCACTTGTGAGATTTACTAAGATAACAATCAATTAAAGATTCATTTAAAATGAAAAGGTCTTACCTGCAAGCATGACAGTCTCTGTATTTCTTGCTGTCCTTGAGATATGGAACAGAGAACAGTGCGTCGATATTGCGACTGCGCTGCTCTTGTCGAGGCTTGGACGGTTTGTCGATACCCACGACTTTGATATCGGTAAGAAAGCCTTCTGCATTGACTGAATCAGCATTAGGTAAGGGTACTACAATCATTTGTTAGTGAGTTCACATGATAAGAGGACAACATAAATGTACCTTTCTTTTGCCATTTTTTCGGTGGTGTCATTGACATCAGGGGGTCTTCTTCTTTGTCCTTGTCAGAAGCAGGAGGCTGTGCAAAGTCGACATCCTTGGCATCAGGACTTTGTGCAACCTGTTTTTGTCCTGTAGGAATTGGGTTGCAGTTAGTAAAGCACATAAACCTAAAGAAAACTTACCTTTGATGAGCTGTTTGTTGGTATGGGGGCTCACCAGCTCGATTTTGTCATTGTCAGCCCTATCTAAGTCAGTAGAGTCCAAGGTAACAGCAGCGCGGTTTGCGATATGAGCTATCTGGTGGGAAAGAAGTTCTTGATCAGCTGCATTGTCCACACTAATCACCTTTGCTGATGGCACAGCAACCCGTTTAGGACGCGGCGCAGGCGCTTCCTCAGTATCCGAGTTGATGCACAGCACCATTGGGAAATAAGGTTAGCCGGGTGATTAGCAAAAAAGGAAGGCTGATCCAATAGTATGGACCGAAGAAACTATACAGTTTCTCGGATATCACCGCAGGCCGTACTAGACACTAGATTAGGTTGGCTGAAAGCCAGGGCTCAAAGGCCCGGCTCAGGCTTGAACAAACCTGAGGCCAGGCCTTGAGCCTACATAGGCTGCACTTCAAGGCCCAGCTAGGCTCGGCCTGGCCGCCTAAGTCAGCTGGGCTGGGCCTGGCCTGAAGCCTGAAGCCGGGCCTTGCACATCACTAGTTCTCATGGAATACCTCAGTGGAAGGCATAAGATGGCAGATTTTTCAGTATCCTCGTTGTCTGGGGCAGAGTACCGCCACATTCAACAACACAATCTCACTGTTCGAAATCTCCCTGAAGCGCATAACACTTTCATTTCTTCGAAGAACAATTTAGTTGAACGAGGTACATCAGGAAATTCACACATTCCTTATTTTGCCCTTAAACAGACTTATTCACACTTAACTACCTTGTTGAAAGTGGATCTACTTGTCCGAAATTTCAACTTGAATGTATTAAGAAAAAAAATGTTGAGATGTATTAATGGACATGTTTTATTATGTTTCACATTAAAAAAATACAAGATATGCCAGGTGAATGACGTGAGAGAGAGAAAACAAGTTTTGAGATAAGTGAGATAAGCTGATTAAGGACGTTAAGGAATGTGTGAATTTACTGATGTAGATCTACTATTAGTACTGCTAGCATGTCCGATGCTTTGTAGATTTGTTGATAAGATATGATTACCTTGTGATAATCTTGAACTGTCATAACATTCATTCAATATATGTTCTTTAGGAAATAATTGTGGTGTATATTAGAGCCTGCTTGTGCAGGAACTCAAGCGACACTAACCGGTCGCCTAAAATCAAACACCGCTCATCGAGCACATCCGACTTTTAGATCGGCGCCTTCCGGCGTCGTTCGAATTGCTACATTCCTTTGCCTTATGGGCCGTGACTGATCCGGACCTTAATGCATAATGACCCACTTCTATTAGCAGAAAGTGGCACTACCGTAACCTTCGAGCCCGTTTCGATCGGGGTTGCACGTAAATACTTGTTGCTGTGCGAGCCTGGCACATCGCTCAAGGATGGCCCCCACCACTCTCCGATTCACACCATGACCGCATCAATTGGTCTCTGCGTGGCCTGGAAAATTTGCGCGGTGGCCGTCGAAAACCTCTCCGGCCACCCATATCACTTGCAATGCTTGCAGCTCTCAAAGCCACCCTCATCTTATCGGATCCATTCGACGCATGTATTTGGGCAGTGGCATCATGCGCATTCTTCGGCATGATGCGCTTCGGCGAAGCATTCAACCCACTCAAACACCTCACCCGTGCTCACGCTTTTTTCGGACATGACTTGCGAAGCAATCCTTATGCACGACTCGACCTACTCCTTATGCACGACTCGACCTACCTTCAGCCAAAACAGCTCGGACCGGAGAATCACAATCTGTGTTTCTCAACAAACGACCCTTTGTTTTCGTGGCGCGATAGCAAGGGCGATATTCGCCCAATGGTCAAGATCCGGGCCTTAGAGCGCATTAATTCAATTTTAATGGCCTGGGGATGGGGCACGACTTTCGGTCATTCGTTTCGAATAGGCGGCGCGTCCTTTTACCTCACGAAGAAAGTTGATCCCGAAATAGTTCGAATCGCTGGCCGCTGAAGATCCGTAGCGTACGAAACATATATCCGCGCGTTCGAACAAATCTCATCGCAACACCTGGCCAATGCAGCACTACTCTAACCGTCGCCTCCACATCTTGTTGGGCTAGGCAGCTATGAGCCGCGGGTTGTTCCGGCTTGATGGGTGAGCGGCTCCACCTGCCTGCGTCCCATCCCGAGCTGACGCTCGGTCCAGCCCAACCTTCTAGATCATGTCAGCGACTCTCGAGCCAGACGAAGCTGGAAGTGTTGGGTTCCGCAATCTTTGGGTATATTTTTCCCACTTCTCATCTGTTTCGACTGCTGCTTCTACTTCTTCCATGCTAGTCCAATTCAATCGGTACAAAACTAGCCTGCCAGTCAGACCAAAGCTTAAGCTCATCATCAAATTAAATGCTTACGTTTGATGAAGAATCCACCTGTTACCCTGAGTACACATGGTTTTGGCTCCGCGGGACTTCGAACATTATCAACCGGCCCGCCAGGAGTTTCGGTTGTGGCACCTTGCCTGAGGTTCTCGTTAATGTCAGTGTTGGCTGTCTAAAGTTCCTGAGCCTCGGGTATATGGGGTATAACTTACTAGTATTGACGCGGACGACTCGGACAAGCACTGATTAATGATTCTCTATTCAACGTGTTGTTTATATTTATTTTGAATCTTCTGACAGCAATCTCGCCTGCGGACGGTCATGGTCTTTTATTTTTCTCAAGATCTCTTTGCAGCGGTAACGAAGAGTAAACCATATCCCTTTCATCATCCGTGGATGACTACAATGGTCGAATGTCGCATTGATTCTGGACTCTCGACAGCGCAGTGTACAATTACCCATGTGCAATTTGATGCATGAGTGTGAAGGTCAAGCACTGCACGTCGGAGGGTGAGACCTTGCGAGCCATTGAACGTCATCGCATATGCAGGCCACGACGGAAGTTGTTTTCGGTTCCCAGTCTAACTCGAGCGCGCTGGATTAAAGGAGAAGCATCCAACGCGTCCACTTTATCGAACTCATGAATAACGCTTCGCTCTCCGCCAAACGCCTGCTAAGGATCGTGATACTCGAGGCGAGAGATTTCTGTCAGTCTGTCCCATGCTGATTGTGAGTTTTCCGTACATTACTGACGCGTTTCAGGCTCAAGAGCGACCGGTGTGTAAAGCACTAAGTGTTTCTTTAGTTCCTCGTGCAGATAATATTGTTTGTAGGAAGGAATGGTAGACATCTTACGCCGGTCGCTTTCCTCGAGTTTTCTCAACGTCAGGCATTATTCGACACGGTCCTATGAATTCGAGCCACACACCGCTTCTCTACTCGTCAAAACCATAGAAGAAAATGGCTGGACGAGCGGCATCGACCTCGTAGAGGGTGGACACATAAATCTCTTATTCACAGAGAAGGAAGCAAAAATGCGCGCAAGGACTTCGATATGGCACGTGAAGCACAGCTCAATCTAGATGGTATGGAATGACTCTCGAAGGAGGAAGTTGAAGACGTGCTTATTCTCGCTATCTCTCTAGTCTGATTCGACACACTCATTACCAGGAATATGGTACCCCTTATCCAAGATTCCGCAAGCCAGGGCATAATGTCTGGCCACTGAGACTCGTTACGAAGCTGTACCAGCATGCTCAAGCACACGCTGGGCAATACGCCTTCCTCAGCTTACACACTCGGACGCCAGCAACTACAGTTACGCATGAAACGACTGATAACTCTTCCACTTATACAGTCGTGACAAACCGAGGTAGCATATCGTGCTCCCGCGTCGTCCATGCCACGGATGCGTAGTCCTCTTATCTCCTTCCCTTCCTCGCAGGTCCAGCTGGAATCATACCCACTCGAGTACAAGTAATGACCCCTGTGCTTCCGTTGGTACAGATCAAATTGACACCGAGCTTGGAGCGGAAACGACGTAAGCCACTCCATCCTAGCCCTGACCAATCTCTCTTTTAGGGATCCGCATACTGGTCCCCCCGACCCGTAACGCACGACACCGAAAAACCTTTGATTATCATAGGTGGTAGCCGGGAAGCTGTGTCACCCAGTTACGAGCTATATGTGGACGATGACTCCGAAACGCACCCGCTTGTTGGGCAAGCGCCTTGCGAGTTCCTGCCATCTGTATTCGAAGGTAAATATAACCCCGATTCAGAGCCTGAGATGGAATGGGTAGGTACTTGGTCCGGAGGTGGATACGGGAGAAACATCTGGAGACCTGGCCGTGGCCCCCCTCCGGAGGTGGACAAGGAGGAGTCCTAAAAAAATTGAATTTTTCGCCCTTTTACGCAAAATATTCCTCCAGCCGCACTCTACGATACTGATCATGCAGCTAATGGTACTTGAACTACTCGTCTTCGTCAGCTTCCATAATCCCGGTTGCTCTGTTTTGTCGTGAGCGAGCATTCATGGCTTTGATTGCTGCCAGTATCCTCGGCAAATCAAGAACAAGCTTCTTGAAGTCCTCGTGATCTTGTGTTAAGAGAACTAGATTGTCGTGCAGGCTCTATTTTCTCGCATATTGTTGTCAGGCTCACTTGTCATGTATTACTAGTCCAAATTTTCATAGGACTCCCTGTTGTCTGCAGGGAGTCGCGTTTACACCAGTCTATCTCCGCCCTTCCTGCCTGCCGCATGGGCCAAATAGACTCAAAAAAGCGACCGCACTATCACGAGGACTCAGACGGCAAGGTATACCGTACAGGTGCCTAGGCCTGACCACTAGCGTTCGACAAAACCCTCCTCCACACTTCGTGGGAGTCGGGGAAGCTCTCGATTATGGTCCACGATGGCCCTGAGGCGTACCTGTATACTCTTATATTGGCCCTCATCTGATTGAGTTCATGTATGTATGGATCATCTTATCTTCTCTGAAACCCACCTTGACTCAAACTAGACGCATCATTACAATTCCATAAGTAGAGACCAGGGCAGTCATGCATTTCAAGTTCATATCTTGCGGCACCAACACTATTCGCAATCCATTCTGTAGTCTTAGTCGAACACCGCATCATTGACTAGGTGCAATACGGCCCATTGTGAATAAGCCCGAGTGTACAGATCGTGGAGTGCGTTATCTATAGTGTCATAGGAACACGTCGTCCACTGCTAAAAACATACGCTGTGACAGCACTGGTGTCTCGATCTACGAGAATATCTTATCGTATCGGTTCAGGCATGAATACCACTCATAGTCTGAAGAAATGAGCTTCAGTGGTGGTCCAACATTTGCACGGAGATACTTACCGAAATTCTGAGCAGGGTCGCACCAACATTTTCCTTTTGCGTGCACATTTCCCTGTGGACAGTGCTGGAAGGGCTCATGTCGATACCCGATGTCATTGAAGAAGTGAATCTGCTCCTTCTTTGCGAACAGTGCGGCTCCGATGCTATGGACTGGTGCATCTCCCCAACGCTATTCCAAATAAAACTATGTTCCGAAGCGTGCAAACACAAGACTCACCTCATAATAGAACCCACCCTGCTCATCAAGGTATTCGAAGAATTTGGAATATGCCTCGCTTCGCCAGAAGTCAAGATCTGCAATCTCAAAATTGCTCCAGACTGGCCATATGGTTTCATTAGCATGGGTAAACGTGTGAGGTGCAGTAACCTACAGTGACAGAGGTTGTAGGACTCTCCTCCATCATCAGAGAGAAATCCCATCGCGTTGCCGGAAGCCACGAGGTCGGGATTGGCATTAATAAAAGCTAGAGGAAGGTGAGATTGAAATCATAGTGAATGCCGAATACGCTTACACTTTACAACGTTCCATAGTGTTGGGATAGTAGCTTGGTATTCGTATAGTGATATGGTGAAGCCTGGCGATGTTTGAGACTAGGGTACAATTGAAAGCATCATTAGATTTACCATACACCTTATTTTGGTCTTGCATCATGAGGAAGGGATCATAGTCCACGTCACAGAAAAGCTTGATATCTGGCCTGATTGGGGAAGATAAAGTGAGCCAAACTACATCGTACCTCCTTCGGTTGCGTCTACTTACTCGACTCTCCAATAGTACCGGTACTGTTGTAAGAGCTCATGTCGGTAGAAGAACTAGGAACTGGTAAGACGACCTCGCTAAAACGCAATAGGATCACGTACGCCAGAGTTAAAGCGACACATATTCCGGTATCTAGGAGCAGTCAGCCAGGAGCAGCGACGATGGCTTAGCATACGCACGGAACGCTACCTAAGAAAACGTCAGACTACATATACGCCATTAGGTTTGAAACTGTAAGATTACGTACCTCCGTAAATCACATTGTTCTTAACCATGTCATCACGGGATTTGGTCGCTCGGTCTTCATCAACCCATGATGGTTGGTGCCAATGGTCAGACGGGATGAGACCGAATTCGACCTTACTATTGGTTAAGGCCTGTATGTGGCTTCATGGCCTGTCAGCAGCTTCAAGAATTCAAGTGTAAAAAAGCGCACTCCTTGAAGTTCTGCGTAAAGGGCTCGTCGTTGAGGAAGACATAAGGATACTGAAACTTCCTGTTGAACCTATCCTCGATTTGCTTCATACTGCTCATGATTCCTATAAGGTCAGAGTTCCGTACAAGCATGACGAATGAAGCGTTCGCTTTGCGGTCTTGCAAGTCCATGGGTGAATCGGGCTTGTAGTACTGGTCGGGCACGGGTGTTTTGTAGGGAGGGTCTGACTTCGAACCAGTCCATTGCTCTGCTATATTTGAGATGGATGTCGCTTTTCCGTATTCTTCATGCGTAAAGCTCAGAATGTAGTGAATTGAAATCTGTTTCATTGTCAAGCCAGCCAAGTTGTCAAGTCGGCTTGAACACGTACAATAGCACCCAAGACAAGCAAGATATAGCGCATCGGCGTCATCATCTTTACGGAGTTGCTAGTCCCTTGGGACTTTTATTAACAAAAAAAAGTAACTGGATGGTAAATGCAAGAGAAAGAATGAAGAGGATATAAGACTGCTGTTTGGTCGCACTGGAAGGATTGTCAGCGGCGCCAAGCCAACTCACGCCTATAATGAACTGCGCTTTGCGGCGTGGGCCGGTTTCAAAGTTTTTCCTCGAGCTCCACGTGGTTCGTTCCCTTCGTCTCTCTGGATGTACATTCGGTCCAGTAAAAATATCAAGCAACATATCGTCCCTGTTGACCGTGCCTGGTTAATATATGTAGCCATGGTCATGAGGATATGCATTACTAGGGTCAAGCGACTTAGATTAGTTTATCCTGTAGACTATAGTAGCCTACAGTAGCCTATGGTAGAAATACACGTATAAAGTTGCAACGTCTACATTCAATCAACCGAATCATCTAATCTTGCAACCGCATAAAGTGCCTGAGGCACGAATTTTGCGCAAAATCTGTGCCGTCGTTAGTTTCACCAGGAGACCCATGGAGTATTATCGCACCAAAATTATCATTTGGATCACACGAACAGTGTCCTTCCCGCCACTGTTTACCTTGCGGACAATGAGCGAATTCAGCGTGCTTATAACCTGCGAAAGGATCAATTATGAATACTAAACGACATGACCAAAGCTTGCCTATGTCCTTAAAGAAATGTATTTGATCCTTGCGCGTGAATAAGGCTGCGGCGATGCTATGAACAGGTGCGTCTCCCCATCTCTGTGTATGGCAGTCAGCGAATACGAAAAGAAAAAGAGATAAAACTTACCTCATAGTAGAACCCTCCTGTGTTCTCAAGATACTCGAAAAATTTCGTGTAGGCTTCGCTCCTCCAAAAATCCATATCTGCAATCTCGAAATTTGACCAAACTGAGTGGGCGTCAACGATCATTTTTAAACCATGGGATTGAACGATTCTTACAGTGACACATATTGTAGGAATCGCCCGCATTGTCAGATAGAAAGTCCATTGAGTTGTCTGGTGATACATATTGAGGATGTTCCGCGATGAAGTCTGCCAAATAGGTTCACTCTGAAGTTACCGTGGATTATTGGTGCCTACCTTTCACCGTGGACCACAAAGAGGGTATAGTTGGTTCCCATTCTGTTGAGAGCGCGATTCATGCTATAATTAATGCAGCGGAGATGAGAAATTACCTGGCATGGATATCGTGAAGCCTGCCCTTGCATAAATTTAGCAGCTCAACTAGCTATAATGAGAATAACTCACCATAGACTTTGTTGTGATCCTCCATGAATAGAAAGGGGTCATAATCCAGGTCACAGTAGTATCTAACGTCAGGCCTACAGAATGGGTCAGAACCAGATTCATCTATATGGTGGACGACTGACTCTACTCTCCAGTACCACTTATATGGCGTTAAGAGTTCATGACGGAAAAAGAACTGTAGAAAGAAGGTCAGCCATTTTCCTAAACCAGCGACGCGGGGCGCTCACCCCCGAGTTAAACCGGCACATATTGCGGTAACTAATAGCTGAGGATGAGAAAGTACCTGAATGAGTTGCAAGGACATACGTACGAAACACTACCTGTGGTTTCAATGGTAAGATAGCAAAGAAGGTCTGACGAATGATGAACTTGCCGCCATAAATTACACCTTGTCGGACTAGCTTGTTGCGTCCCTCCTGAGCTCGTCCTTCATCTATCCAGTCCGGCTGGACCCAGTGCTCGTGAGGGATCAACCCAAAAGATACATCTGCGTCGGTTAACACGCTGACACGCCTGGCAAAGCATGAGAAACCAACTGCGCAAGATAGTGATACGGTATACCTTTTAAAGTCGGCAGTAAAGGGCTCGTCGTTCAAAAACACCCAGGGGTAATTGAACTTGCGATTAAACCTCGCCTCTAGTTGTTCTACACTTGATATCACGCCATTGAGATCGGTATTACGAGCCAGCATTACCAACGTAGCGTTGGCTCTGTGGGGAGGGGAAGAGACTTGTGGAATTACATTTCCAAGGGAGGGTGACGGCTTGCTCTTTGGTGAAGAAGACAACTTGGATAGTGTTTCGTTTGTCTGTTTGACATCCAAAACCACCACAGGGTCCTCGTGTATTGACCATTGCGCGGACAACGTTTTGGAAAATGCGTAGTTGTCTTCGCGACCAATAGTCATAAAATAGCACACAATCAGCTATATGTGAAGCTGAGTATAAGGTAGCAAACTGAGAATGTCTTTGACATACCACAGTTGTGAACGCAATGACGATAGATCTGCGGTGTGCGGCAGTCAATGGGAGAGCCATGCTTGCGCCCTTCAGCGAGCAAGTGTTGTCAGCTTAGGGACTTGAAGGGGGTTGAGATAGCAAGTACTTAAGTATTATATCAATGACACTTGGGAAAAGAAAGTACTAACGATGCGATTTCGCGCCAAAAGATATACTTTCACGCAGCCACACTTCCCATTAATGGAGCTGCGCAGCATTGACGAAGCAGCGGCAATACCTGGTGATATACCTGGTGATACGGTATCCGGCAACTACCCGGCGGCTGCCAGCGTTTCCACGGTATTGCCTTTACTATTAGTGAGCGCTTGAAGCCAAGTTCGACGTTAGTTGATGCGCATGCAGTGGCGCCTTGACAGAGTACAGACTTCTGAAATACTTACTACTCAGAATTAGGACTAGTTTCTCCTGTGCTGCATACAAGGGATTTTGCATTGCATTGTCTGAGCCACACGCTATATAAAGATCGGATAACGGTATTTGCGCGGGGATACACTAACTCATGTCATGACATGCCAGACAGGCCGGTCAGCGCAAGCATGCTGCTGAGAGATGTGACGGTAAAATAATAATGCGTGGAAACTAACATCAAAATGAGAAACAGCCGTCAAGTTCAGCGCCTAGCTGGGGAACATAGTGATCAGCTGAATGAAAAGCGTGGTCACAACTCACATGGTCTTATAGTCCACCCCTAGGTCGAACTCGGAGAATTTTCGATAACAATGCTTGACAGTCTTCTTAGATGCGGGTGTACAGGTCTTCCCGTCGCGCGAAAACATAAAAGCCACGATAAAACTTTCGTTCAGAGGTTCGTGAACTATAATTGCGATTGGACGCACCTATCGTAGCTTTAAAGATGCCACGAGCATACGTTATGTATCACAGTTAACTGCTGACGGTGCCACAAAGAGCCTATATGCCTAGACTAGGGTGATCTGTCTTACTACTCTTGAGAACAAGTGACAGGGTGACAGTCCGCGCCACGATATCATGATGGATGGACCTGGTCTTAACCTAATTTCCAAGGTAGATGACGAGACTGCATCCGTGGCTTGACTGGGACGCGGACGGAACTGAACTGCTACCGCCTGGGTGAAATTCAAAAATATTGAACGCTTCATTTTCATCGTTAAACGCATGCACCGTCCTTGCAGTTTGCTCATAGCTTGAAGAAGCGAGCGCCGAAGAGTAATAGAATGATTATAAACAAATTGCAACGTTTCTCCGTCAGAGGCCGAATTTGTCAGTGTTTGTTCCACTTGATTTTTTTGAAGCTTTCGTCACTTGGGTTTGCAGACGTGTTGTGTTGCTCTATGGCGTCTCCTGTATTTCCTCCTGCAAAGGATGCCTCTACTGACCCATCGCCATCGTCCGTGCCGCAAGCACCAAAGTCATTGTATACATCTGCCCTTTCTCCTCTAACTAGCGCTTTCAGTCGCTTTTCACAATGGCGCAAGTCATTGGATCTCCCGAACCCGGGTACCGTCGAGAATTTGCAGAAGGAGGTCAAGTGTGCGCGTTTTTCTTTTGTCATTTGATCTTCCAGTCATGTCTGACGTTTTATAGCGACTCACCTGACAAACTTCATGTTCGATGGTGCTAGGGCTGATCTCACAAAGAGTTTGTCAATGAACCCGGCATTTCAGGTTACACACTCTTTCATTCTCGGGTCGCAAGTATCAACACCATCATATAACTTTGGTGCTGTTTTCGCCAACAACGATGTTAGCTATTTTGTCTTGCTCGCCTTTGTTACTTTGTTTGATCCTTTCCCTGCAGATGTTCCTCCAAGGCAGCGTTGACCATGAGGGTAATGTGAGCGCGCGTATGAATCAAGGGTGGGCTGAAAACTCCATCACAAAGATCCAGACGCAGGTTTGTTTCCTATTCCATCGTCATACGTGTTCCTTCTCACATCCTCATCCATAGCTTTCATCACAAGCTGGTCATAGCATGATCCAACTGGAGCACGATTACCAGGGCCAAGATTACTCATTGAACGCGAAAGCTGTTAATCCATGGCCTGCAGACCTCACTGGCATATACATCGGAAATTACTTCCAGTCTGTGACAAAAAACCTTGCGTTGGGCGTGGAGACCCTTTACCAACGGCCAACTCCTGATATGTCCGAGTTCACGACGTCATATCTGGCCAAGATCACGAGCGATGACAAAAATTGGATTGCAACCGCACAAGTTCAACCATCGGGTATTCTACAGGCTACGTACTGGCAGAAGCTCCACGAGAAAGTGGAGGTCGCAGCAGATCTTCAGCTTATGGCTTCTCCTCAACGAAGAGATGCTATTGCGACTCTCGGTGCAAAATACGACCTCCGGATGGCAACCTTCAGAGCACAATTGGACTCCACAGGCAAAGTTTCTGCTTTGCTTGAACAACGCTTTGCTCCAACCTTTGCGTTCCTAGTGGCGGGTGAGATCGATCACTTCAAGGAAAGCGTCTCCCACTTCACTGCGATATTGTCTAAACTGACATTCCACAAATTTAGAATGCTGCCAAGGTTGGTGTCGGTGTGATGATCGAGAGCTCTACTTTGACCCCAGAAGAGATGGGTATGCCCCCTCAACATTGAATTAATTATACTTAGACACGTAGTTTCGGACCCTATTATCGGCATACATCTCTTCTCATGGGTTTTGCAGTACCAGTGTGTTTGTCAGCTAGCCCGGCAGCATTCCCATCTCCTCTGAACTTCATCTGGTTTGACGAGAGTACATCTGACTGTGCCGTCCAGCACGTGACGTCACTCCTCTGAAGTCGTACTAAATCCTTGGTGAAAACTCACCATGACAAAGTTGATTGAAGCCCGCAACATCGCCTGTAGGAAGGACAAAGAGCATACCATCTTTTCTCAATTGAACTTCGATGTCAACGAGAGAGATATTATTGTTCTACAAGGCAAGAGTGGTGCAGGGTACATTAACTTTCTCTCCCTGTGGTATTTCGTTTGGAGGCTCAACCTATGCATCATGGCTCAGGAAAACTACACTTTTAAAGTGCATCGCCCATCTGAACGTTTATGACGGAGAGATCTTATACAGAGGACGGTACGCTCCTTAGACCTTCAAGTTAACTTCTCTCACGTCTGACATGTGATACTCGTCACCGCCAGGACAGCTAAGGCACATGGTATGCATGATCCCTGACTAGTTATGAACACTCGTACGGGGAACTCATGAAGATGTCCCGTATTCCAGGCGTGCCTACATTTAGAACGCGGATATTGTACGTGCCTCAAAGGCCCGCTTTGCTGCCAGGCACGCCGCGCGATTTTATGGCAACTGTCACATCCTTTCAGTCTCGTAAATCGACCTCGGAATCTGATCTCGCCCTCGCTATCGACATCTCCAAGGGGTGGGGTATCGATGATGAGCTATGGGACAGGAACTGGACTAGCTTGAGTGGTGGCGAGGCGCAAAGGATAGCGTTGGCCGCTGCAATGGGGTTGAACACTGCTGAAGTCCTTCTACTTGACGGTGAGACTCGATTTTTATTGTATTGTTTGTATTATAACTGAGACGTGCTCTGACTTGTTTCTCTCTAGAGCCAACTTCAGCTCTCGATCATCAGTCAACTAAGCTTGTGGAAGAGTTCATCCTGAATGACCTCAAGTCCCCGCAAAATGGGTTGAAGGCGGTAGTCTGGATCACCCATTCCGAGGAGCAAGCAAGAAGAGTAGGAACTAGATTCCTTCGGATCTCATCATCTGGTTGTGAGGAAGAGCCGCTTATTCCTGAACCATAGATCATAGATATTGTAATGTTTTCAACAATTTGGATTATTAAACTGGATATTTAGTGTTCTACATAATAACACACAATACCCCATCATTAATCGATAGTCCCATAGCTCAGTGGTCAGAGCGTTGTACTTATGAGGTTACATTCCATGCAAGGGTCCCGAGTTCAATCCTCGGTGGGACTAATTTTTTCATTTCGTTTGTTGATTCCCATATATGGAAATTCGCGCTTTCATCCCGCTGACAGCCTGCGGCGTTATCCACACTCCTCCGCGCCGCGGCCCGCCTACCATTTTTCTTTGCCTTCACTAGCATCGTTGACACCGCCGGCAACAATGGCTTCGTCTATGCTTCTTCGCTCAACGCTCCCTAGAACCTTTGCTTCCGCGACTGGACGTAATGTCTTGCGATCTGCATTGCAAGGTAAGGACAATTCGAACCTTGCCTACTCTTCACTTATATTACATATCAAAGTGAGAGCAAGCTCGACTACGCAATATGTGCCAGGTGGACGTATGTTTAATGAACCCTTCTGTGTGATACCCGACAAGCTTACGCTCACTCGACAGCTATCATAAAGGGCACAGTCAACGACCCTGTCGAGTTCCCTCCCCCATCAAAGATGCATGGCTCGTATCACTGGGCATTCGAGCGACTTCTTGCGGCCACCCTCGTACCCATGACCACAGCAGCTTTTGTGACCTCCGGGTCATCTTACCCAGTCATCGACGGATTGCTTGGTCTCAGCTTAGTGATGCACTCTCATATTGGGGTGCGTGAGCCGTAGAGGTGGTATCTTTTGAGTGCCTGACGTTACCTTCTTTATACTAGTTCGACTCAATGATTGTGGACTACCTGCACAAACGCAAATATCCCATTATTAGCCCTATCGCGACCTGGACACTGAGAACAGCCACGGTTGGCGTGCTTGTCGGCGTTTATCAGTTTAATACAAATGATATTGGTGTGATAAATATCCCTTGTCATCGTTCCTCATCTGACTTAGGTTCCTATAGGTTTGACGGAGCTGATTGCGAAGGTCTGGACAGCGTAAAATTATATACAGATTACATCGAGAGACAAGAAATCGCGAATTAAGTGTAATCGTACTATCCATCCTCTCTAACAGAGATGCAAACTCTACTAGCACCTACCCGACTGTCCCTTAAAGCTCCCATTACCCGAGCTTCCGCCCCAATCTCAAAACGACCAGTGCAGAGGAAGCACAGTGGCACTTCCACAGCCTTGGTTTCGTCGGGTTTCAGCTTCCCTATTGCTATGTTAGATGAAACGCCTTCCGAAAGGACCTGTTCAGCTGGATCAAAAACCAAGTCCAGTGTCATCACAAGAGGCGATACTGTAAGTAAATTTAGCGAGCTGAGTGAGAAAAATTCTCGAGAAATAACGAACATGATGAATTGACAGCCTCGACGCGAAGGTAGAGCATCTCGTTTGGACTAGCGATGTATTTGCCTCCACTATAATCGAGTTCTTGGGGTGAACCATCCGGGTTGTCCACTATTAGCGTCAAGTCAACTTGCACCACGTCTGTCCGCAAGGCCTTTAACATCGGGAGCGTCAACCGTTGTTGTCGCAGCGAGAGATCTCCGTGTCTATCGCCATTCGTCTAAACCGATACATATCAGCGACGAATATAATCTGAGTGAAGAATGGCTGACCTCTTTCCATCGAGCGGAAACGATCTTGAGGAGCTCTTCACGATACCAGAACAGCTCTCGTTGAGCTTGTTCCTCTTCTATTGACAACTTGGACTTTCCGACGACGAACTGACGGTCTGATAATGTCGGTATGGGTTGCGAAATCTGATCATCTGATAGTCTGAACTTCTTAACCGGAAGCATGATACTTGATATATTTGGCGTGAGGCCACATGTATAAATGTTTCGTGAACGACTTACCGCGACATTGACCCTGGAGGGACGGTTGATGAAACAGCCGCACTTTCCGTTCCTGTGGAACTTCAGCATCAGGAAGGAGTTTAGAAGGATATAGACGTCCTGCGCTTACCAGCTTGTTCACGTTCGAACGTAACTTCAAATGGAAGCCCATATGTGTTGCGGACGTCAATTGCAAACAAGCACCATTCTGCCAGATCATCAACTTCTGGGAGGAGGTGTACCACGGAATTGCTAGCCCAGCGATTAATGCTATCATAGTCATAGTCCACATCAACCATTGGCATGAGGCTCAGATCATGACACTCCAGCATATGGTAAACAGTCACTGTCACTGGATACGATAACTGTCGAGTGTAGAACACGTCGGATGCAGGTACCTGTTCCTCGTGCTCTTGATTGACCTGGGAATACGATATGTGGACGGTACCATGTGCACTAACAATGATTTCAGTGCCTGCTAAAGGTCGACGAATCAGTAGAAACATACCATCCAACTTTCCCAACACAGGTAACAGAAAGAACCACTTTTTGGTTTGGCAAAATGTTGGTGATCTCCTTCTCATTGCGCCATGAAAATGCTTTGCGGTGCAGAAGATCGTATTCTGTCTCATACATTTCGAAGACGGAAAGTTCTCCTTCGGACAGAGCTTCCTGTGCGGGACCAATGGTGGAGTCTTCGAAAGATAACCGAAGGAAATCAATCGGCAATGCGGAAATATTCTCCAAAGTCAAGCGAATGGTCGATCTGCAGCGCATCAATCAATAGAAATATTTAGAAGAACAAGTACACATACTCTTCACCGTTGTACAGCATGACTGCTCCGTGCGTGAGTGACGTCCATCTGATTCGGAGGAGGGGCTGCTCAGGAACAACGACACATTGTAAAAATTGAGGTGGTTTCTTGAGGGATGGGAGTAATGCACTGAGTCGCTTCCCATCCTTCTCCCACGGACGAGAGTCGAGGCCCCAATACTTAGTGCGACCGCTTTCGCATTTCACAGCACTTTGACGGCGTGCAAAAAGATTCTGATCGGCATCAGTCGGGACAGGCAACAGAAACTCTCTCGGAGCTCCCCAAGGAGCTTGAACAATGCAACCTCGGAAAACCAAAATTCCTCGCGTTTTCGCAGTGCCGACGATGGTAATTGGATAGAGTGTATTGGGAGGGATGACGAGTGCTGAGACAGGACTGGATTCAAACTCCACACCAGTCGTGCTAAGTGTCTCAAGGTTAACTCATTGGTCAACTGATACAGCAAATGCTATACCTGAGCGAAATATTTTGGATTTCCAGATCGAACACATAAGGATTTCGTAAGGTGATCGTGAGTTCAATAGGTTCATCTTGAACAATTAAGTTTTTGCTCTATGACCATTCCGAAAATGCGGTGAAAACACGTCTCACTGTCGTAAAAAGGAACTGACCTGTGGTCCTGATGATTTCCTGGGATTATATAGGAAAGGGTCGATGGTCCCGCTAAGCAGCGAATTCGTGGCAGATGATTTCGCAGTCAATATGGAACATAGATTTTCAATTGGCAGGCGGTGCAGGGCCAACCTGTGAGGGAGTTAATATGGTTGTACCGTTTGTGATAATCACATACGGCAGTAATGCAAGAGTCATGATAGGGTTCCCGGCCCAGTACTCAACTGCTGGTGCGTCACCGCGCCGACGCATAGCAGCAAGAGCACGTCCAGCAGTTTGATACAGATGGTATTGATCATTACTGGCCAACACGGAATGCATTGTTCTCAACGCAGACAGTGATATTTGCGCTACAGCAAGCGAATCTAGGGCTGCCTCAGAGACTGTTGTCTCGTGGAAAATACCACTCACCGGGAAGTGCCTCTGCCACAGCAATAGCCTCGCGAATAACTCCAACTTGAAGCTCTGACCACCCGAAGGATTCCCTTGCCACATCTGCCGAGCCCTCTAAGTCCTCTACGGGATAGCCATTGCTGTCCCCACCTCCTATTTCGCTGCTGGTAGCGTCTGTTGCCTTTGCCACACTGACCGCTTCTAGATCAACACCAAGGACCTTGCAGGCACGGACGAGGAGTTTCAGAATGCTCTGATTGCCTTCCAGAATCTCGTTTTGTCGCACACCAACAGCCCCCTTCCCAACTATGTTCACTTCGTCACCATTCTCGGAGCGATTGCCTATGTTTGCGCTTCCAACGTCAGGCTTCCGTAGGATGTCATTTTCTTCCCGGCCACAAACGATGAGATCCATGATGCAGCTGATGACTTCGCGCAGAATGAAGGCCTCCTTCCGCTTGTATCCAAGGGATGAATAAATGCTCGCCATAGATTGTAAAATGGTGAGCCGCTCATGAGGACCAAGATGCAGTAACCATGGTCCGTGTGCTTGCGACACGGTGTTCGCTATCTGTGAACGAGACACGCCTGACACGATACTTATGCGCTCCAGATTTGTCCAGGAGCTATCCGACGTTGTCTTCTGCGTATATGAGGTCGACCCTGGTTGTAGCATTGAAGCAAAAGCTAATGCACCCCATCCTTTGGTAGACCAGGTGCAGAAAAGGAGGGATGTTTGGCGCATAACAGCTGTGCAGTATGTCAAGGCCAGAAGTGAATGATCCTGGCTAAGCTCAGAAGACACAGGAGTCTTGTGATAGAGAGCTATAGCTTGAGACAACTGCTCGTATATGTCTGCCCAAGGTTCCTTGACACCATTGTTGCTAACAGAGGATTGCTGCATACGATTTCAACATCGCTCACCAAGAGCGATAGCTGACTTACCAGGCCTTGGCCAGCTGACCATGTATCTAGAACAAAAACTGTTGCCATCCCTTCTAACACGGAGGCATGCCATACAGGATCCTGCCCGGTCTTGAACAGCACGATAGCTTCTGCATACCTTGGTCGAATTCAACTATGATGAACTGACAAGATAAATAGAGGACACGAACCACAACGATGCATCTTCTGTCCTACCAGCCAACAGGAAGAGATCACCAAGAACCTTATAAAGTCTACCATGTGATGAAACGGCACCGACTGCACTGGCGCGTTTCCTGACCGCTGGGGGACCAAGTGTGGATTGCCGTTGGATAAGGGATGCGTGACTGACACCAGGTCCAACAGTCGAACTACGCTTGATCTGGATACCCGGCGCTGCGAGGCCTGATGACTCGAGTTCTGGCTGGCTCGAGTACGAAGGATATCCAAAATTTCCAGAACTGAGAGAAAGCGGTATCTCAGAAGGAGAAGGGAGTGTCGGGAAAAGAGCAGAATTCAAATACTCATTTCCTATGGGACTCTCCAGAACATGGTACTATAAATCCGTTAGTGAAGGTCCTCGAGGCTCTGTATCAAATGTTGATCCATACCACACGACCAAGTTCAGCTAGAATGTGAGAGCACAGATCAGCAAGCAGAGTACCGATATAAAGTTTCTTATTCCCCATCACGCTCGGAATCGAAACAATCCCAGGTAACGTGTGTCCGAGACCAGTGCTTCCAGCACTTTCTTCGTCCTCAAAGGCAAAGCAGACCTTGGCCAGGGGAAATGTCGAGCCTTCTGGAGAGATTTCAAGCACAGTATTCTCGAATTGCTTAAGAGCAGAAGTAAGGGAATATGAGGATGAACAGGCAGCGACACCGATTATGCCTAGCGTAAAGTGAGATGGTCGGAACAGAGACAGCGGTATATGGCGAGGAGGAGGAGGATGGGATGGGTAGTTCAGATATAGATAACCACTGGAAAGTGGATTTGGCATGAAACGGGCTGAGGATCCATGAACAACTGTCGTGTAAGCAAAAAAAGGGCTCGCATACCTCGCTCATCCTTCATACCAGTAGGTATGTCACCTAAGCGAATTGAATCGAACGTCCTGATCTCCGCCGCATACTTCTCAAAGGCAGCACGGGGTATTGGGCCTACTGGGAGGACAAGGATTTGGATGTGCGCAAGCGCTGCGAATGCATGAGAGTTCATGGGATGCCTTGAGCTGTTCGTTACAAGCTCAAATCATCAAGTACGAAAGTCGAATTCTTTCGGTGCTCAGCTGCTAGCAAACGTTGATAATGAGTTGGCATGATTTTGACTCAGAAACAAACTACGCACTCGTGTTATGTATGTGGGTTGTGTTGTCCGCCGGTCCGCCAACCCACCAACCTCAACCTCAACTTTTGGCCAACTCCGGAGTCGCACTGCTCTATTCTTTTTAATCACACTCGGCCTCACCTTCAACTTCCAAGTAGGTTTGACAGACTTTGCGATGGTGAGCAGTAAATCTATGTGATGTTTTTAAGGTTGGCTGATGGGAGCAATTATCCAAGGGTGCAAGCGACAAATCTCTTGGAGGGGTGATGCTGCTAGTTGCTGGCTTCGTGTTCACGTACTACACGACATGGGCCATTTTACTCGTCAGTTCACCAAGCTTACGTTGGACGGGCCATATAACTGACAGTTATTCGCCCATTTTCAGCCCTTCTTTGACGCATCCAGCCCTATACACAACTATTTTCCTGCACGTGAATGGGCAATACGACTGCCAGCATTTGCGCTCGTAGTTGGACTTTCGGGTATTGGTTTCTTCATTGGCTCCACAATCATGAAGGAGAATAGAAAGAAGGCGCAAAAAGCGAAACTCAGGGCAGCCTGACACCCAGAGATATGCATATCCGCCGCCTCTCCTTTTGTCGACCTTTCTTCAGATTCATTAATTTCCTGTACCCTGGGATCTATTGCGACACTGATGTTGTATGGGGCTACGTAGGAATCCGCATGTCCTTTCTACGTTCCACGGGTCGCTGCACGCTTTCCAACACTCGCAACTTCTCCGCATTCACAACATCCTGCTTTGCTTGAGCAATGACCGCGTTCGGCAGCAATTCGGGTAAAAGCTCTCCATCTAGAGCCCGGGACAGCTACATACGAATAAAATAAGCATGATTCAAAGATATGACATTCTGAAAGATCATGCCTTGCTAAGTGCGGAGTTTCGCCTTCCAGAGTCACGCAAGCGATTCAGCATTACCACATACGGTACGGTGTCCAACCCTACAGGTGAGCGTGATTGGAGCACAAAGAGAAATAAGTTTGCTACGGAAGCCCATATTGTCGTGGCCAGTGGCTGATGACACTGCGTCGGCACGGGATTCTCGAGTAGAGGTCAAATATTGAATGCTTACCAAGAGATCTTCCGGGATACTGTCAGCTTTGAAGAGATTTACCAGCGCTTCGAATGGAGGCCACAACTCGTTCCAAATGGCTTTGACGCTAGGTGAGTCTCGCGTTAGGTTGGCAAGTGGCATTTGTGCAAGTAGCAGCCACAACTTGAGAGCTATGAAAGCGTGTTCCACATCTGCCACAGCAGATTCGGAAGGCGTCGTCCCTTCAAGTACATATGTGCCCAAGCACCTGTAATACGCCGGCGTGAAGACATTCAACTGCGGTAATAACATTCGGATGTGTGTGTCAGCAGAGTTGCTAAGCACACCGAGTAGTAGAATATTCCAAGCACGGACAACTGTGCCAGCTTGTGTGGATTTCTGACGAGGTTCGTTGAGGTCGGGCCCACGATATGCATCAAACGCGTACCTCGAAACCTTCGGCAATCATCTCCGAAAGCGACGCGTGCCCAACATCTACAGCATGGAAGACCAACCGTGAAACAGAAATTGAGGCAGATAACTCCGCGCCAGACTCAGAGATTACCCAGGCATGATTGTGTAGAAAGTAAAGCCCACTACACGCCACTTGTCGTAGTCCAACGATTCGGACATCGGTGCAGAGAATCGTCTAAAACAATGATCAGATCATGAAGCTCATCTTTTGAGAGAAAATAATTACCTCAACGATCGCATTTAGAGTGGAAGGTGTGACTCGTGCTCTGGCTCGAAAAACATCCTCCAGCACTTCCAACAAGATGTGCGTTACGTGGTTGGTGTTGGGAGATACCAAGTCCTGCTTTGAACTCAGAAATGTATCACTGAGTGAACTGACGGCGTGTGATGCTCGAATTAGACTCTGTTTCTCCACATTGGACCTCGATAATACGACCCTCAGTACCGTTTCTGTACACTCCAGGAGATCCTAAAGGAAATGACAGGAATGATCATCGATTGGTTTGGGTCAAGAACGTTGTGCATCTTTTTACCTCGGCATGTACTTTGTTATACTGCAAAAGAGTTGCGGAAATATACAACAGGAGATTGGGGTCAAATCCGGCGTTGTTTCCCAGAGCCGATGCTCGGCGTGCCGTCACCGTAAGCCAATTCGTGAGGTCTGCCAATCCAATTGGCGCGAGTGGTAGAAGTGGGAGAAATATTTCTTACCTTTGATTAACCATTTGCTGAGTCCTTCAAAGTAGACCAACTCTGTGTATTCCTTCACATTCAAAGCAATATTATGGTTGATCTTCCAATCCGGGTCTGGAGGCTGTGTCACGACACTTTGCAAAAGAACTTCTCGCAGGCTTTCCTGTGACGATGGTGCCCTGCGGAATTCATCTTCTACGATGGATTTTATTACAATAAAAAAATCCGAGCCTAGCGGGCGCTTAAATGCATGTTGATCAGTTTGAGACACTCCCACCATGAGGATAACATACTTTGCACAGACTGCAGAACACTCCACTTGGTGCCAATCTGAGCCAGAGGTTATCAGCAGGGAACGAGCAGTGAAAGGCACCTTACGTGACAAGCGTGTTTTCGATAAATGATTTTGCTTGAGTGACCAACATATCTTCAGTGTTATGTTTCAATAATGCAATAAGTGCAACAGCATGTTCAATCGATTCACTATAGGCAGCTTTAGATCAGTTATCAACGAAGTTGAAAGGTATACCACACTCACGTCACTAGCGCGCCAGATATGGCAGACCCCCTCTTGATGCATGTCTCTATCACAAATAATGCTACTTGACGCAAATCATAGCTCAGGTCAATCAACAACAGGTCTAAGGTCTTCTTCAATGCCTTGCGGAGTAGAACATCGAGATGTCTGAGCGCAGGACTATCGAAGTCATGCTTATAAATCATTGCCATTAGTGCTTCCAGCAAACTCTTTAAGGTAAGAGCTGGGAGCTCGAGTGGTTCATCTATGGCGCAGAAAGCGCCCAGCACGACGTCCGTCCAAATGGACCCAATAAGCACGCGACAAGGTCTGTCGTCTTCGGTAAACGGACTGTTCATAAGGGAGGGCGGCAGGTCAAATGGATGGGGGGCATCTAAGACGCGTGCAAATTCGTTCACACACGGCAAAGACTGTTGTGGAATGCCATTGAAGCCATCCAAGTGGATTGAAAACGCCCGCCCATTGAATGCAGAGACCAGCTGCGCCTCACTAAAGCCAACCATTTTGGCCAGATATAGCTTGAACTTCAGGCATGACGTGAGGTCGATCTCGACCCCATTTTTCATCATGCGCAATCCAAGCAACGCAATCGATAGCTGTTCGAGGAGTCAAACAGAAACAATGATAACACAGCAGCCCCTCGCACCTGAATGGAGTGAATTTCTGGGTCCAAATCTCGCGGGTGGGCATCATTTTGAGTCTTCAACCCGTACATTTCCTGTCGGTATGGATGGTCAGCGGAATGCTTGATTCATTAACCGAAATTTTGACGAACAAGGTGAGCAGCGGCAGGGCCATCTTCATCGTTGCTGTTGTGTTGCAGGTAATCGTATTCGAGCAGCGTCTCAATGACTGTGTTCCAGGAAAACACTATGACAAATTCACACTTAACATCAGTAGAATTAGGGTGGCAAAATGAATGTTACTTCTCCACGACGGGAAATGTGATTGGAGCTGAAGGAGAAAGCAGACCAGGCGGAGACGCTTTGACATAGATAGGTAGGGAAAGGCATCATTCCAACATGATGCAATGGCATCCAAATGGGCCGAAAGCAATGTCTGCAACCAGGTGTCAACTGCTGTCCTGACTTCTTCCTATTGGCAAAGGTTGCATCAGGTGCTGACAAAATAAATTTATGCCGGCATACCTTCTCGTCGACCCAGAGCGGTTCAAATGCGTAGTAGAAGAGGTCAACGACGCTGTGTTTCCAGGGCCGATCTTTAACCACAAAGTCAGGACTAGTGATGTCTAGTACCATGCGAAAGAATCTGTCCAGGGCTAGGAGTCTAGTTGCCAGTACGTTATTCGCATCTCAAAGGCAACAAGAATATAGATACCTGATGTCCCATGCAACTGTTGGTGAGCTCATCGAGGACATAAACTCGTGAAACGACTGTGGATCAACAATCAATATTCTAAGGAACAAGGCGGTCCTAATGCTTGCGATCTCATGATGCTGGATCCCATAAAAGTGCCAGATACTGTGATAAGAAAGAGTTGTCTGGCCGATCACAAACTTAAGAGATGATTGTGCATACCATGGATATATGGTACTTCCATTGCGCAACACGAAGTTATCGACCTCATGTGTCTCAAGAAGCGAAGCGTGCATAATAAAAGAGTGTAGGAATTTCGCAATGTGACAGATGACTTGTTCCATGCCGGTGGCAACGAGAGTACTGAGAGTGAGCATCAGTTCGCCATCGATGATAATGGGGTCAGTAGTATGAGCCATGCGTGTGTTCTGCTTTCTCCTGGTGTTCGGTCAGCTTGGGACCACGAGCTGGGCGTGGTTCATCTAACTTGCCTTGAAGGAAGATTTTTGATATCTTCTTCGGTTATCATTTCGTTTGAAGTAAGCATGACGCGATCACATCCGTAAAGCAACGAGCAAGTAGCGAGGGATTGCCTGATGAACGTCGATGCACTTCAATCATGTTGTCAGCAATGAGGCAGCATAAGCATAGTATCCAGAAACCCCACCACGAAGCATCGTCACTTGAGGATCGGAGGGCACTCTTGATAACAGGCTGTAGGCTAGCGATCATAATTGAGATTAATTTCTGTAAATCTTGTCGACCCATCGACCTCGTCCACACGGACAGTAAGGTGGCTTCAGCGAAGACCGAGGCCTGTTTCAAGGTTACAAGCCCTCTCCGCGACAGTTCGCTGTACTCAATAAATATTGGAAAGTCAATGTCGACACCCGAACGAGCAAATAACCTCAGCCAGCGGAGGCTGTCCAAAAGCCCGTTTTCCTTGGCCGCCCGTCGAACCATGCCCCATGGATCAGATATCTTCACTGCGTGCCCGTCGACTTGCGCAAAAATCTGGTCAACAAATGTGGTGTGGCGAGATGTGTTCTCAGCTGAATCTCGATTGAGGAGACGTTGCAGAATCGGAAGAGACTTTGGATTAATGAACATCGGTCATCGAGTCAACAAGTATCACATCCCGTACCGCTGTATCGAGCACCTCAGGTTCGAGTGTCTGAAGCCACAGAAGAAATAAATCATCAAGCACTGTGAAGTCGACTGAAGCTCTGCACAATCTTATTATAAAGCGTAGTGCCCTTTCCGCGGTCGACGGTGACTGTCAGGCCTCTATATCAGTTTGCAAGCCATACGTTCATGGGAGTGACACGGACTTCGTGTGCATCGAGACAGGAGCGTTCGTGACGCGAGGCAATATCCTGGATATTATCGAACAGTAATTGGACATAAGCGACAAAATCTTGATCGTGCAGGGCTAGAAGCCATCGGGCAGCATATCTTGAAAGCAGAGAACGCCTGGCTGCGATATAGTCACCACCATTATTAACGGAACTACTTGGCGCGCGACGCGCGTCATAAGTTGTTGGCCACACAGAAGCATCAGATCCGCTCCTAACACCTGGGAGATCAATCGCTTGTGGGATGAAGTCACGAAGAATCTTTGCCAAACTGTCATCCTGGAAAACAAAGTCAATCAAGTACCTGTCATCAAGGAACTAGATTACCTCTGCAAAGATCCAGGATAACACAGCATGAGATAACCTGCGCAGGGCATAATCTGATGCCAGCCCGCTAGGCCAGAAGCGCCTCACCAGGAGCAAGAAGCCGCATTCGTTAACCGAAAGGTCCAAATCGGAAAGGCAAGCCTCGATAGCTGACACTAGCGTCTCCACATCAGCGGACAAGTCAAAGCCAAGCGGCAGTGGGAAGTAGCAGTGTTGGCTTGATTTTGCCGGCTCGGGTACACATGTGGGGAAATCTGCGCATGTGAAGAAGCCAAGTTTGTGAAGATGAGAAAGACAGTGACGTGCAGGGCCCTCGGACAACATGTTAAATTCGTATCCCAGGGAATTACGGAGATGCCCCAACGTGACGATCTCGAACGGATGACGTGCTGCATCATTACCATCCTGTGACGCCATATTTTCGCCAGGCACACGCAAGTCTGGCCAAGCACCTGACGGTGGAGTCTGTACATCGTGCGATGTCCTGATGGTAGAGGAGATGTAAGCTAAAGTTGACCAATCAAACATGATCGCCGAAGAGGATGGGTTGTGTCGGTTGGCTTCAAGGTATTCTCCGAGAGTCGCAGAGACGGGCAGTTTTCCAGAGGATAAGTAAGCTTCGTAAAGTTCAACCAGAAATTGCAGCTCGAATCCCTTGGCTGTATCTTCATGATTGTCTGATGCTAGGACAAATGAACCGAGGGCAAGTCCATTGTTATAGATTTGCAGCTGCGTCCAGAGCATGGCAGATGATACAGAGATATCCTCGAAACTCCGCTTTCCCAGGTCTTCGGAGGAGAGGAAGAGATCCCCGTAGTAATCCGCGAAAGTGCGGCTGATGCTATCCAATGATACCGTCATGTGAACGGAATTGATACCTACGATTCCACAGATTGCGAGCGGTCTATCGAAGCACGTGAGATGCATAAAAAGCTTGCATGTCGTACAGTGGAACGCCTGACAACCCCATATCGGCAGAGAACAATGAAAGCAAATGGGCAGGGTAAAGAGATTGACGTGTCTGAAAACATGTTGAGCTCGTTTCACAGTAATGAGGTCGGCGTCCCGCTTAGATGGGGGAATGAGGCAGAAGCGGTGAACGGCCAATTTCCGTGTGTCCGAATCGGACGCCGCAGCGTACTGATGATGAACATTGCCTTCCGGATAGTCGTAGCAATCGAAGTGTACGGCGCACATACATCCACAGCAGAGAAGCCCAAACCCCATGATGGAGGAAGCACATGATTGACAGAAACTTGAACAGGCTTCGTCAAATGCCGAAGGCCGCTGTGACTGCCCGAATCTCCATGGTACAAAATCGTGCGCACAGGAAGTGCTTGATTGCAATGGAGGACTGGGCATACTCCCTGTCCAAGGTTGCTCTCCCTGACCAAGGATAGGCAGAGACTTGCTAATGACGACATGTCCAAGAGCCCGTGGCCAAAAAGTTGCCAGCAGGCATAGAGCAGCGCGGCGACTCTGAGGTACATGATATGCTATCACTTCCAATACATCCAAATAGGAGTCTGGCTTAGAGTTGATTATGGTATCAAGCAGCCGGCATAAACTATACGTGGGTGGGAACGAATTAGTATCGATGTTTTCTAGAATGGCGGCCAATAGCGGAGGGGTTATGGAGGCCAGGTAATATACAGGCAAAGGCTGGAGAGGTGCACTTGTGGCCTGGATATGGGTATAACTCGGAGAGGGGAGAGACGTCCAAGGCTGCCACGAAGCCGTTTGGTGAGATGAACTTTCTTCGTCGTCAAGGGCCATTTCAACTTGAATAGAAACAGGGTTTTCTTGGCCATGACTAACGACAACTACGTCTTTTGCTGTCGGTAAATTTCCCATTATCCAAACTTATCTGACTGAACGTACCCGACATATTTGTAGACACGTATCCCCTGATTCGATTTAGGTCCTCAAACACTCCCCTGAGTATCACATTGTCGAAAAAGGACAGCAAACGCGGATGCATCTCGCTTCGAAATGTCCCGAACGCAGGAAGAACCGCAAACGCAATACGAGAGATTATTGATGGTTCTCTGGAGTGGACATGTGCAAGAAATTGGGCAATGTCAAGGCACACTGACTGCAGCGCGTTCGGGGGCTTCGATGGTGTGGGCGAAGAAATTTGAAAACGACAGTCTTCCGATATCACTGAAGAAAGGATGGAGATGCACAGTGTTATAAGCGATGCAGCTTGCGAGTGTCCCTTTGACGAAGGCGAACGAGACCTTGAGCGCCTTCCACTAATGCTACTTCTTCTCATAGAGCTGCGAATGGTGAATGGTGATGGTTTGGTGAATTGTTCGGTATCTGTACCCAGTCCAGAAGCTCTATGCGAGTTTCAGCGATAATCTGGCTAGCGCTGAGACAATGATTTCATACCCTTGGTTACTAAATACCTGCCAGCCCTGCGAAGTAGAAAATAGCAATACCTCTTTCAATTGGACCATGAGGTCAAAAGTGGTTTCAGAAGAGAAAACAACATAGTCACTTCCTTCATCGTCGCTATCCTCCTTCATGGATTGCAAGCGTTTGTGTGACTTTTGTTTAACTACATTGCGTACTGCTCCAATTATGTGACCAAGACCTGCCTCAGTCGATGGAGTGGCATGAACATTTAACGCGTCGAAAATTGGGGGAGGGCGCGTTCTAGAAGAGAGCTGGTCCAGAAGTAACCCCACGAGCTTCTTCGACTCCTCTCTGGCGTGATTCACAGAGTCACGTTGCGACAGTGCCATTCTGGCTAATTGGGCTGAAGGAGAATGTTTGTCTACATTGGGCGAAAGCGGGATGTAAAATGACGGTGAAGGAGTAAGGATGGCGCTACTCGTCCCGCCAGGAGAGCCATCGTAACCTGACTTGACTCTATGGGATGGAGGAGTGAGAGACTCAGTGTCAACGCGAAGTGATGGTGTAGACTTCATAGAGGCTCGAGTCGGTGTGGCCATGACGGCTTAGATTATTGGTCGTCAGAAACTTGTCCACTGCTACTGTTATTGAAATTTTCGTCACGGAGCAATTTCGTGAGCCAACACGAAAGCGCTTAATTCGAAGTGAGTCGATTAGTCATCATAATGTGTGGAACACCTCCACATTGCACAGCCACAGCATTAAGTACTTAAGTCTTAGTCCCCCCTGGCAGATCGATTGACTGTATCTAGGCACCCCGTTCATAAATCGCGCGCACGGCTCGATGAGAGCTAGAAAATCACCATCTCCCAAGAAGATGAAGCAGAAAACTTTGGGCGATTTTCTATTTCCATCCTCTCCAGCACCAATTTCACCCCCAGCACCTGTGAAGAAGAGACAAGCGAAGCACAAGGTTATTGCTCTTGACTCGGACACAAGTGATGATCTTGCACAGGATAGCGATGTTGGCGCTATAAAGTTTGAACCAGAAGTTATCGATGTCAGCGATGAAGACGATTCTCCACGCCGACCGAGTACTAGACGGCTCAAGAAATCCCTCGTTGTCACAGACAGTCTTCCAGATGTGGCAGCAAGCGATGACTCGCTGGATGATCGTATTGGCATACCTATGCGATGGAAAGGGGGCAATAAGGGGAAGAGGAAGAGGACAGCAATAGCAGATTCCGACGATGAATCTCAGCCGCGCAAACGAAAGTTGGTCAAGGGCGCCAGACCTGCAAGTCCTGAAGGAAGTGTTATTGATGAAGTCGATGAGAATGGTAAGCTCTACCTACTTTCCTTCTTGTAGTGCTACATCTGCTTCCACAGACATCCTCGAGTCGCGTCTCCGCACTCGCGACAAGAAAACAACATTTCAAAAACATCTTGAGAAGTTGAAGAGTGGGTAATACCACCGACACATGGAATTTCTTCTCATTTAATATTCCGTAAGGTCTCAAGGGCAAGAAACGCTCAGAGATAGACCTTGAACTCGAATCCTCAGAGTCGGACGCTGAGTCATCAGAAAGCCCGGTGGTGCGACCCTTCAAGGGTGCACGACCAGATCGTGGTCAAGAATCTGAGTCCTCTAGCGGGGAACATGAACGAACAGATGAAGATGACGACTTTATCGTTGAAGACGACGAGCATGGTGTTTTGACTACGCAGCTACCCATCGCTTTTAGCATGAACACCCACCAAGATCTCGCCCATCAATTCAAGATTATCTGCCAGTTATTTGTTCACATGGCTGTTCGTTTTCCTGACGACAGACGCTCTTTCATGAAGAAGATGTTGGAAAGTATGCATGTCCATTTTCATTCGAAGGACAGCGCTAACACTGACTGCAGCGGATAAATATTTCTCTGTCCCACTTCAGGTAGCACGACGGAAATTATCTGGGATGAAAGACTCTCTTGTCACATCTTCGGTCTGGAGACCTCAATTCAAGAGGTCACTCGAAAGATACCCCAGATTCGAACTAGTACGAATGAAGTTCAGCGCTCCTCAGTGCGATGCTTGCAATCTGGGTGGGAGAATATCCACACTGATCGGGCGAGTGAACGGCAAGCCATATGATAAATACGATTTCGAGGTATGTTCTAGCTCGTCCAATTATGTTTTACACACCTGATTGCGAGTAGTCAGAGGATGAGGATGAGTCATCGAGCTCATCAGACATTGATTCTGATGATATTGGTCACAAATCTTCTGACAAACAATTTTATCTCGGCCGTTTCTGCGCTGCTCGGACACGAGTTTTCCACGAGTTCAGTCATTGGGAGGTAAGCTATCTTCGAAGTATTTTGTTCATTGCTCAACGACTTTGAAACCAGTATCACTTGTATCACTCTTTGTTGGGGCAAATCGACGAAGTTCTCGATGATAATCGTAGTTTTGTCCGAGTCGCTTTCGCGGGGGGCGTTAAACCCCCAAAAGATATGCGAGATGCGGATAAAGTGATGGATTGGCTTGATCAGCGTGGATTAATCGAGTCCGAGTGGCAGAGAGTTCGGGAGTTGATGGATAAAGCCAGAAATCTCGAAATGCGCACAAAGAGAGGAGGCGATCAGGACGACCAGGATATGTAATCTGTATCAATATTCATTATCATCTTTGTTGACACTATAATTTGTACCAAGGCCGTTATCTACTCGAATCCTATGTACGGCCAGAACTACTCGCATAGGGGCAGCACACAAAATAGGAACATGTCCCACGCACGGCTTGTCCTTTGCCATTTCAAGTTTCAACTTGTAAACAAACGCGTTCAATGTTCATGTCGTACTCACATTACCAGCCAGGGCAGCATCCAGCGGGGACAACATATCCTTATTACCACCCAGGTGCACCAGGCGCATATGCTCACCCTCAGACTCCGGGTTATCCAGCCTACCACCAAGGCTACGCCACAGGTGTGACTGGCTACGGTGCATGGCCATATCCATACAGCTATGTCCCACAGCATCCTGCACAAGCTCCATCTCAACAGGCAGCGCGGCCCACAGTACAGACAACGGCACCGCCTGCCGCGACACCCATCCCAACTCCAGTCGCTGTCACCCCGAAGACGACCACATTTACGTCATATACCCCAACCTACGCCCGAGAAACCGCTCCTGCTACCACTACAGGTGGAGGTACTGGGCGCAGTAGAAAACAGGCAAATTTCAAGGGCCTCTTTTCCAAAGAGCGTGCGTTCCGTTAGGTCATTTCTATTGGAGACTTTTCAGCCAGATTTCTCCAGTGAAAAACCTCATGTATGGTTTCGGCGATGATCGTAATCCCGCCAACGACACAGTGAATGTCATGGAAGAAATACTTGTCGAGTTCATTGCAGATGTTGTGCGTGTCTTCGTTTCTTGGTATTGCGTTATACAGACATGTGAGTGCCGAAACTCAAATGAAACATTACTTGGGGCAGTGTCAAACTGCTGGTGGTCCACAACGGAAAACACGATTGTCTATTGAAGATCTTCGTCGAGCTTTGTCGAGGTTGGCAGACGCGAAAAAGCTGGCACGTATGGAGGAATTGTTATTCATGCAGGAGGATATCAAACGTGCTCGGGCCCAGTTCGAGGAATCCGATATCACGCAGTCAAAAGAGTACTAGGGAAATTACTTTAGTAGTGCTGTCTTATTTTCTACACCATTGTTCTGCATCTGTATTTTTATATATATCTTGGCATCGCAGACCCACCCACCGATGCCAACATCGCACCACGTCTCCGCTCCTACAACATCACTTTCTTGCAGGCATAAGGAAGCTGCCAAGAACAACAAGGTAGTGGGGTTTCGTTGAAACCGTTCGTTCCACTTGCCATGAAATGGCGACTGGGGCCGCCATGGCCCGGTTACTCTTCCATTGCATCCGGCTCTTCATCGTTGGCTTGTTCCTCGGCTTCTGCAGAAGAGGCTCGTTGTGCCGTACGACCTTGTACACCTGGGGAACATCAGTGAAACAACACAAACATCCGCGAAATTGCCAACCTCCACTTTGTGCCAATGGCTTCGCGTGCTGTTTCAGCCATTCTTCTGATTCCCAGACTGTTGGAAGGAAGGACTGAGATGGGAGTCGCAGCAACTTGTAGAGATAGTACGTACTAGCTCTATTCCCATCTGGAGGCTGCAGGCCTTTCATGGGCTTGGCTTGGTTGACTTTCAGCACCCTGCCTCGTAACTCATTGAGATCCATGTTGTCGATTGCATCCTGAGCATCTGTAGGAGAAGAGTATGTCACGAATGCGAAACCACGATGTTTGAACTCTACGGATAGTCAGCATATGAGTGACTGACAATGTTTGTCTACTTACCTGTTGGCTTTGATGGATTAGCTGGTGCTGGAGGTAGCTGTACTTCAATGATGTCACCTGCGGTTTCGAGGCGTTCAGTGTGAAGTTATCGCGAAACAGAACACCTACCGAAAGCCGCAAAATGCTCGTAGATCACCGTCTCGTCGATATCATCCCCAATGCCCCCAATGAAAATAGTCTTCTTACCCTTGGTGCCTTCTTCCATCGACTACAAACAGTTTAGTGTTGAGCCAAATTGTGATGCTATTCAATTGCTTAGTCAGCAGCTTCAGAATTCAATACAAGTAAACAACTCTAAGTAGGAATGTAAGACATCCGAACATCCGTCATCTGTCACATCCGAGGATGCAGCCATACTTAATGACAACGGCCTTCACTTCCTTCATCTATACGTCCTTATTCACACACGATGATTCAAGATATCGATAACATGTCATCTTGGGGATCGCACTCCACTTTCTTGTCCCTCTATCATTTCCTTTGGCAGAAACAGGACCAGTCTGTCATGAGGCAAGGGGTGAAATGTTATGCTCTAGATTCGGAGGGCTTAGAAGGGTCAGTTGGTTTCCTTTCTTTTGGTCTTGGAATGATATTGAGGCTAATACAGGGTGCACCCACTTACCTTCAACGCCATTAATTTATCTGGATGCCCTGGTGCCGAGTTACCAAACGGAGCAACTTCCATGGTCATCCGTTCAGAGTATGAAGTACTCTTTGAACACATTTCTGCAATCGAGCGCAATTTTATTGTGCATGGATCGGCAGGTATTGGTAAGTCAAGTTCCTTTCAGAGGCGCTGCTGCTCAATGCAATTAACTATCCTTAGGAAAGACACATTTTTTAGCATATATCCTCGTCAAGCGACTCCTCGCTCGTCAACCGGTGACGTATCAAGTTGACCAACTACACTCATCTGTCATGTGCTTCACCGCGGACGGGTTCTTCACCCTCCCGCAGGAGAACAGCGAGTACCACCCCCTGTTCCAACGCGAAGATGTGTGGCACCTCGTCGACAGCACGCATGAAGACCCCACCACGCACCCGAACACTGCACACACTCAGGCATTGATGTGGGGCACGTGCGGCAAGGCCGTTTTTACCACGTTTTGGCCGGACAGTTTGGGCTTCAAGGTCGACTGGTCACCTGGGTATGAAGTTTCTCTTCAGCGGTGGATGAAACCTTGTACTTGGGACGAGATCGCTGCGATGAGGTAAAATGTTATGTTACCATTCTTTATGATGGCTGATCATTCTCCTAAGTGCTCTTACTGCGAGCAAGCACGAAAAGCACGATCCAGAGGCTTTGCGATGGTCTTACACCCATTTCGGGTCCAACGCGCATACCTGCCTGGAAGTGTCTCGCCACCCCAGCCACGCTGATTATTACCTCAACGAATTGGAGCGCGCTCGCGATAATTTCTGGTTTCAGCATCCCGTATTGCGCGAACATGAAGCCCTATACAGCCGTAACCTTTTCGCCGTACAACCCGGAGATACCCGCACAGAGCCACTGTCCTACCCAGTTTCACAGGTTGCCAGTAGGCTCCTCGCAGACGGGATCGCCTCCTTAGACCCCTCCGCGGCGAAGGACGCTGTCTGCAGCCTGCTTAACTCAGAGGACACCGAGGAGTCGGGCAAGATATTTTATCGTCAGGCTGTGATAGCGCTTATGTCCAGGTTCGGAGGGGCTTTCGAGCTCGGGTGTCCCGACTCACAGGGGCATTGCCAGCCAGCACGCAAAGACCTGAACTTGTTTTCCAAGCTTGACCTCGCGGGCAAGGAAGAGCAGGCGATACTGCCCTCAAGCTATACATACTCCACCGAAGGCGAACTTAGGGCACTAGCCAAGAATTATCCGCACTTTCTTCACTCCCCAAAGCATGCGCTCGTGCACCCGGGCATTGACGCGATCATGTTTGATGATAGTACCTCCACAGTCTGGCTTATGCAGGTGACGTTTGGACACCCGCGCCCGATATCTCCCCATGGTCTGCTCTTCCTGCTCAGTACTGCAAGAGGCACCACTTACGAGCCGTCCCCCATCCGCCCCTGGAATCTGGTATTTGTATCACGCGAGCAGGCGACCACAGACTCCTTCCAGCTAAGTGGCTCGAAACAGACACAGTTCTTTTGCTCTGTATTCTGGGACCCGCGCATCAAACCATACGTCATGCAACTTCGTGACACGGACAGCTCTTCAAGTGACCCATACGAGCAGTGGGGCTTCCCTTACAAGATACCACGGAAGCACTCACTCAGCCTTTCACGGCGTCTCGCAAATCGACTGGTGCATCTATTACACAGGCCTCGGAGGGAAACTGGAGTAGACAATGCAGATCAGGTGACTGCGAAGCTTTGGAGTACGACTATACAGGCGTCGGGGGTGCCAGGAGCTCAACTGCTTGGGGAAATGACGAGCGAGCAGCCGGTTGGCCCCAATGGGTTTCATACGCGAATTCCTATGAGTAACGCAGAGGAAGATTAATGTGTCTATATTGTAGAACTATTGTGATGATGTACACGGAAAACACGTGCAACATCACGGTGCACGGCAACACTACTCCTCAAATCGGCTGTTACTGGTCACGGACGCGTACGCGTGTGTAAAAACGTACTGATCGGACTTGTAAATAAATCCGAGACATCGACCCCAGCCAACATACCCCAAACCGGTAACTCTCCTCTTGGTAGTACATTCCCCCCACCTGCCATCAAACTTTCGACATCTGGCGGCGTGGTCCGTTCGCTTCACTATGAATCAAATTCACAAAATGGGGCTACTACGAGGTGAAAACGCTGCCTAATTAGATGCAGTTACAGGACCATTCGTTCTTTGTAGATCGGATATTATGGAGCAGGTGTCATATAATGGACGGATTTGTGATGAGAAGTCACACCTCCTCTATCGGCCTGAGAAGATACATCCTCGATAATAAAATCATGTTGACCTTATTCCCCTGCAATCATCGCACGCCTAGAGTTTCGTATCTCTTTTGGCAGCGGTTTCCTGTCGCCTGTTCTCTTCGACCGTGCCCGTCGAACGGTTCTCCCCGTGAAATACCAATTGACATGCCATATTCCGTTAGGCAGGCTCAGTGGACGACCTTGTCTTATATCACCCACGGCATTGAGTTTTAATCGTGCGTGCAGGTGCATGATTCGACACTTCCCTGTGTGTTTTCGTGACAGTTGCAATTTCTCATCCTTCACGAAAATCCTGACCCTCTATTATCTGATCATGGCTTCATCCACTGAATGGGATATTGAATCCTTGGCGTCCAGCACGTCCTCGTCTCTATCTTCCTGTGGCGAGGATGAAGTCAACGCTCGTGTTTCACCTGACTGGGCGAAATACCGCTGCCACATCGAATGCAGGGGTTATCGTCTGGACACTGTCCGCGATGTAAAAGATTATTATCGGGATCATTGCAGCAAAATAGAGAAGGAAGGGTTGCACGTATATTTGTCCGGGTATCACCGCGCCCTTGCGAGGAGCGACGAAGATGCTCTTTGCAGAGACATTGGTCTGGTAAGTCCGCTATTAGGTGCCATGCGCAATGTCCCTGATCAAACAAGCGAGAAGGCTTGTTCAGAGCCACCCGCTGTCTTGATGGGACGAAGGTGATGGTCAAGGCAGTCCATCGGGATAGCAGGGAGCTTGATATCGTCCGATATCTGTCTGTGCCAGCTCAACAACGGGATCCCACGAATCACTGTATACGTGAGCTTCCCAAACAGACAGTTGAACTCTATCATATTTACCATCCGAAAACTCTAGCTATTCTTGACCTCATTGATGCGCCCCAGGATGATCTATGTTTCATCGTTATGGAGGAATGGTCGGCAAATATGTTCCCAGAGGCTCCACTTAGTCTCGGCTGCCTCGTGGAATCTTTGCGCCATTGCATAGAGGTACGGAGAGGATTTATCGAGTTTGTATACCAGATTAAAAAGTTCCTTCCAGCATATTGCATTCATGCATCGTCATCGCATCGCGCACTTGGACATCTCGCCGCGCAACTTCCTCACAGATTATAACGGGCGTTATGCTTGCATAGATTACGAGCTCAGTCGCCGAGTAAATGAGGTATCTTGTCCGCGGATATTATACTCTCGGGGGTCGGAGATCCCACCAGAAGCTGAACGTGGTCAGCTAAGTGACCCGTTTATGGTCGATGTATGGGCATTAGGGGTTCTAATTTTCAGAGCGTGCGAGGTTCGTACTATAGCAGACTACTTCCCACAGAACTATGACTGATGCATGACTCAAATAGCTCGCTGAATTTCACGTTCCCGAACTTATGCGTCTAGCCAAGCCAATGCTTCATGAAAACCCTGACAAGCGGCCATCGGCTGCTTCAGTACTGAAAGAATTTCAACGAATACAAGCGACGATGAGAAAAACACTACATGACCGTCACATCTCTCCCTAGCACACTATTCTTTAGTCACCTATTTGGGACTCAACATCAGACTTGGCATTGGACTTGATATCGGGCAGGGGTAATCGTTGCAAGTATGTAGTACTTACTACTGTCATATAAGCACTTCAAGATTCATATCTACGCTCATGATACCGGATCGTCACTTCCACCAGCTACCACTGTTTCCTCCTCCAATTTCCGTCTTTTCCTTGCTAGGTAACGTGCACGGATATTCTGCACGTCCTCTTGTGTGTTCCGCTTTAATATCGTTCGCTGTCTTGCCTCTTCCTCATGTGCCTCTTTCTGTTTTGACACTCGTTCACGCTCCTCTTCTAGTTGTTGCCTAATTTCCCGTGCGCGGCGTTCATTGATTTCTCTTCGGCTTGCTGCTGTTCCTACTGCCTGGTGAGCTTGGACCTCACTCGTGCTGGCAGTGTGTTTCGTGATCTGGAGCCCGAGTCGTCGGGTGTTAGGAGCGGACAAGTTTAAGCCAGCAGAGAGCAATTCTCGCTTGTCGACGATTTGATTGTCGTCGTTGAGCTCAACATCTTTGCCTTGTTCTTTAGCTAATTGTGCAAGCTCAAGGTCCGATTTTGGTGTCAGTTCCGGAGGCTTGGTGATAGTTAGATTCGGAGCAGGCCCTCGTGGACCTATGATGCGTTTAGCCTCCGTTGCCGCCACTGCCTCTTCGTGCTGTTGCTCCGAGTCTTCCAGGAGTTTACGGTAGAAATGGGCCATGCCAGTTGGTGCTCCCTTCTGTTTCTTTTTCTCAGCCTCTAAAGCAGAAATAAGCAATAAGTTATTATCGTCGCGATTTGGCATACCTTCTCTCTGTCGCTCTTCCTCCTCCGCTCTCCGGACCTCGGCCATTTGATCCTTGTATGCTTGAGTGACGAAGGCTTCCTTGTCAGCGAATTCGTCTCCTTCGGTTTCCCGTTCACGTTGCATCATCTTCTCCTCTGCACGCAAATGATCCAGACGTCGTGTAGCAGCCGACGTTAGAAGGCCTTCAATATACTTGGGCTATACACCATTGTTGGCAAGATAGTTCCAGCGGGACGGATAATTAGAAGCGCACTTTTCGTCGTTTGGAATCAACCTCTTTCGCCTCTTTCTGCTTGAGTTTGACCTCTTGCATCCTATCCCAAACTTCATCATACTGATACACCGTAGCATCGACCTTCATCTCCTGCTCCATGCGTTTCCTCGCGGCCTTCGATGATTCGACATTCTGAGCTAATAGCTTTTTGTTCGCTGCTGCGCCCTTGTTGTCGGACAGCGTGGGAGCAGCGTCAACAGGGTCATCGTCACCGAGGGATGCAAACGCTGCCGGTTTCTTGAGAGGTGGTGCTGCACCGACTGGCTTTGCAGTCTTGGGGAGGGAAAAGGAGAGCTTCATGAAATTGTGGATTATGTAAGCCTGTTAGAGCTCTTTGATAAACTTGTTCCTTCAAGTTGAATGCAACGTTATGGCTCAAAGTGCGAACGACCGCCGGCGGATAAATGGACCAGAGGAAAGCTTTACGCCCGTATTCAATGACGACGATGAGGATATCAAGTTGAAAACGCAGCGCAGTCGGGCACCTGGTGATATCAGACCGATATGTCGGTGCCTTCTCTGCGCTTTTGTCAAATGATGTGCTGAATTTTTGACAGTCCTACAGCCAGGTCTTATAAGCCAAGCCAATGGATCTGCATACATCGAGACAGAAAAAACTAAAATTGCATGCGCTGTGTACGTTCGAGGCTACTTTTAGCCTTCATCAGGCGCACCGTTTCTAAGTACCGTCATAGGTATGGGCCACGGCAGTCCAAAACTACTACCTACAGCGAAAAGGGCCGGCTGAATGTCGAAGTCAAGTTCGCTCCTTTCTCGTGTACGCGTCGAAGGGCGCCGATGCGCGTAAGTATTACCTGAATTATGCACATAGCGTATTGAATGTCATAGGCCCCTCAAGGACGCCGAAGATAGATCTATTGGTGTTTCAATACATCAAGCAATCGTATCATCAATACGCCTGGAGTTATTCCCGAAGTCGACCATTGATGTTTTTATCACAATCATCGAGAACGATGGAATTGAAGGCTGTATCGCATCTGGATCATTGGCTGCAAGCACTGCACTTGCTGATGCCGGAATCGAAATGCTGGGACTCGTTGCATCATGCTCCGCTGTACGTGATTCTATTGTCCGTTTAGAATTAAATTTATATCTGGTTTTTCAGGCTATTGTCGGAGATGACATTCAACTTGATCCAAGCGAAGCTGAAGCACGGGCATCCAGTGGTACTGTGATACTTGCTTGTATGCCGGCTTTGGATAGTATCACCAGTATCTGGCAGTCTGGACAGATGTCCGCTGACTTGTCTTTGAAGGTAATACTTTCCAACTGACCGCAGTAAACGCTAACGAGGTACCACAGTGCATGGAACAATGTCATGAGCGGTGTATTGATATCCATTCGATAGTCGCGCAGTCTCTACTTGAACACAGGAAAACCGATTGACTTGGCTTTCGGTCTCCGAGATGCATTGTCAGCGTTGGCCATTGTACATGATCTTGGAACTTGTTTGTCCCATGTAGTAATTAACCGCTGACACGCGAGTGTGAACTAGTACACCCCCGGCCCCCTGGTGGATTTCTTCTACATGAGGTACTTGAAGTGCAATTATCTTCGGTACTGTTACAGTTGTTACTTGTGACGAGCTCAAGTACTTAATTTTATTACATGAGGTCCATACGTACGCCTACACGAGTTAACGAGAATCGTTTATGTCACGAGCTTGTGGTTCTTTCTCAACCGCGACGAACAATTTCACGGCTTGTTTTAGACAGAAGTTTTTCCTGTTCACACTCACTAACAACCGAACCCTCGTTTGATGCCGGAATTGTTCTACGCCAATGATCTTTCCCCGCCTTCCTCTGTCGAATCATCGGGGGATCACCACCGTCTCACCCTTGCTTCTGCACGCGATTCTAATGACTCGTCAGACTCACTACGCAACCTGGAGCTCTCGGAGGGACCTATGTCAGAGAGAGGGCGGTCAAGATCCTACTCAATAACGGGCTTTGACTTCCAGCGCGACCTATTACCCTTGAGCTCGAGTTTGAGTGAACCTGATACTACTTCTTTCGGGGAAAGTGGGGAGAAGAACATCACATTGCTACATGGTAAGTTATTATCCTGGCAGTCTGGCGTGATACGAGCGGTTCACAGTGCACAAAAGGTATCGGACTCATCGTCGGTCTTCAAGTCAGTTCATTTGTCTAGTTCCGTGCCCGCATGCCTGATATATTTTCTGGAAGATTGGATCAGGAATCTTGTGAGTAGACCAACCAGACAGGCTCAAATCTCAATTTGCAACTGTTGGTTAGCTCCTCACCAGGAGTTGTAGTTGCGAATACCCAGAGCGTGGGGGCTAGCTTGGTTGTATGGCTTGTCTCTGGATTGCTTGGTTGGACGGGAGCCAGCAGCTTTGCAGAACTTGGGTTCGTCTATCCCACATATCATGTTGCTGGTAATCGATAAATACCTTGATTTATAGCTCCAGTATACCACTAAACGGTGGAGCACAGGCCTATCTCGCTTATGCGTACGGACCACTTCTATCCTACCTGTTTACTTGGACAGCGATCTCAGCACTAAAACCTGGTTTGTCTTCTACCTGGCTTTCTTTGAGATTTGTGACTATACATCCAGTTACATACAGGTGGAAATGCGGTCATAAGCCTCATCTTTGCCGAATACCTGAACCGGCTCGTATGGAACGCTGCTCAGGACGAGCCAGATGATATTCCCCAATGGGCCATCAAATTTACTGCGGTGGCGGCAGTGCTCATCGTTGCCATGATTTGTGCCGCTACGCGGAATTTGGGCACTAGAACTTCTGTGGTGTTCACTACGGTGAAGGTGTGTTTGTAACTAGATGATTTCATTTCCATCTAACAACGGCTCGACTTCAGATTGCCGCCCTCGTGAGTGCTATGATACGAGTACTGAGTTGAGGCTCATTCCTTGCCAGATATTTGTGATCGTACTAGGGATGATGCAACTTATTCGGGGGAAAGCATCAGAATCATTCTCTCGACCACTATTCGAGGACTCGAGCCATAGTCCGTCGGCATATTCATTAGCTCTTTACTCTGGGCTATGGGCATTCGATGGATGGGATCAGACCAACTATGTCGGAGGTGAGATGAAGAACCCTGGTAAAGATATCCCAAGAGCCATACATTCAAGTATGGTGGTTGTGATGGTAAGCACCAGAGTATCATTTCAGATGTATAGGCATTGAACCCTTTCAGACACTTTTCTTATTAGCGAATGTGTCGTATTTCGTAGTGCTAGACAAAGTCACTGTTGGTATGAGCAACACGGTTGCCTTGGACTTCGGTCGAGCGCTCTTTGGACCAGCAGGCGGTGTAGTATTTGCTGTGATGGTTGCCATCTCTTGCTTCGGAGCATTGAATGGTAGATCTTCCTGCATAGTTTCCAGGTACTCGTACTTATCTCCTACAGGAAGTACCTTCACATCTGCGCGCCTTATCTGCGTTGCCGGACGAGAGGGATACCTTCCTGCAATGTTTGGTCGCCTGAACAAGTCGAGGCAAACACCAGTCAATGCGATCCTCCTCCAAGCAGCCATCACTATCGTGTTCATCGTCATAGGAGGTGGTTTTCGGTCGTTGATTAATTTTTCTGTAGTGGCGTCCTGGTCATTTTTCTTCCTTACTGTACGTTTGGGTGCTCCATGGACGTCATGATCTGATTTCTTTTTTTAAAGGTTCTGGGCCTTGTCATACTTCGTGTGAAGGAACCAATGCTAGAAAGGTAAGTCGTCGGAACCTATTGTGCTAGAAAGTTGAAGTTAACCTTGATATCAGACCTTATAAAACATGGATTGTGACCCCGCTGGTGTTTTGTGCTGTAAGGTTTATAATTACCTCCAGATGTACTCAATATTGACTGATACATAATAACAGGTTGCGCTATTTTTGTTATGCATGCCAATTATCGCAGCACCGCTAGAAGCCATGGCAGTTTTAGGTGATTAATGAGTCTTCCTATATCCACTGTGGAACTTCTGATTGCATTACCCGCAGGCTTCGTGTTGGCGGGAATACCGGTGTATTATTTGACAAATCCGAATCGTAATCAAGCCAGTTTGCCTGCCTTTCTTGGTGAGTAGCTAGTTTTCTACTGACATCAAATGATGACATCGATGTGATCTTCAGGCTTTTTCAGTACTTGTGTTGCTAGAATTAGGGGCCAACCGTCCGCGGGTACGGGATGGGTGGCGGTGTCTACGGAGGGTGATGAGGTGGAGATGCTTGATAATCGGACTTCACGCGCACGCTTATAATGAGTGACGACTAGCAATGCACGACAGATACCTGTTTCAGTACTAGGTCACGCTGGCTATGCACTGCGGTACTGCACGGTGTACAAACTTTATGTTGCGTGAGAGCTAGGACAAATGTCGGCAAGCTCCGTCGAGTCAGCGGGTGACAACAGCGATTGCGCGATTTGGGGCTGTCGTATATAAGACTCTGCTTTGTTGTGGAACAGGGACCCACACCATCAACTTATCATCGACAAGTCTTGTATTCTTATTTATCTATTTTTATAACATCAAGTATGGCAAGCGAAGTCGTCGAGCACAAGTACCAGCTCAATGTTAAGGTCTGTTGCGGATAGATCTGTATGATCTGATACGAACGACCGATTGCATAGATGACATGCGGAGGATGTTCTGGAGCTGTTACTCGAGTACTGACCAAGGCGCAGCAGGAAGGTGCGAAGTGTTATAATGAATGATTAGTGCAAGGCTGAAACATGTTGATAGGATCAGTTTCGAGTTTTGATGTTAACTTGGAGACCCAGCTCGTGAACGTTACCGGTCCTATCGAAGAAGAGGTCCTAGTGGAGAAAATCCGGAAGACGGGGAAAGAGGTGAGACCTAGATAATGGTTTTCTGATGCACTTATCGAGTGGTATGGCTTCTAGATTATCTCGGTCACATCTCAGGATGAGGCCGAAGCAGTGGTTTGAGGGATTTCATGCCCGTCATTTCCGCCTGGCGACTTAGAATATAAGCGCCTGTTTATTTATTTAAATATCAAATCAAATCCTTAGTTGAAACGTTAACGTGACGGGTCGTGCACGTGGGATGGTGAACGGACTCGGGATGACGTGACAACTTGCGGGTGGCCGAAACCGTGTGTCTGGTTTGAAAGACTATGATCAAGCTTCTGACGGAGTGAATACCTGGTCTTCCTTTCATTATCATGATTCACATTCCTTTCTTTGCTATCCTCCTTGTAAAGTCGGTCTGATCTCAGTCTTACCCGGCTCCGAGCCAGCCTGAGCTCAACAACCGACCCTGGTCTTTCTTTACGGCCCTTACGGCCCAATTTCTTTTCACCTTTTCCCTCTACGACCAGTACTGGTCTTGCCTACGAATTTGCAAATCCGGAGGAGCTTAGAGCCAACTTCATGTCCTCGTCTAGTGCTGCAACGACGTCCAGTACCGCGTTTCTTACTGATCCTACTACCCCTGCATTCTCGGATGACCTTGAATGGATCACGGCATATCTTACAATTCACTCCCTTAGTGTCCCAAGTCGACGCTATTCCTTTCTTATCTGGATTGTTGTTGTTCTCTTTTTTCTTACCTTTGCCATCCTTCACTGGACAGGTTCAAGGGGTGGTTTTCTCGGAGCCCATTGGACAAAATGGACTCTCCGCCGACGAACTTGGAGAAAAAGGCATAACATCACACTTGCTCTCACAAGGAATGATCCGCACCTCCAGCCCAGTTCTTTGCCTTCCAATGCCCAACTTCTTTGTTTGGCACTGCTATTGGGAGTATCCCTAGCCCTTGCATTTGTGGGCCCAGACTATATCTCTCCGACTCTCAAAGTGTGGCAAGTTCGCCGAGACATTGCCTTCGTGGAGCCCCAGCGTCGTAATTTTATTCCCAACATCGCTCCCTATTTGCCACTCCAACCACAATATACTATCGATAAAGCATGGTGGACTTCATCAGCACGCGTAGGGCAGATTGCGTTCGCTCTCTTTCCTCTTTGCGTGCTTTTTGCCCTCAAAGCGCCCCCTTTCGCAATCTTCGCCATTCCTTTCATGATACAGTTCTTCTTCGACAAACTCGCTTGGCTTCACCGTTGGACGGGCAGGCTAATATGGTTTCTTACATCAATTCATGTTGCGCTCTGGAGCGTCCAGCTCGTTCGAGATCACAATCCCAGTACTGGTCGTGTCGCATATGTGTACGCTTTTTTGTACATGCCCTTCATCTTTGGCTGGATCGTGAGTCGGATTTCTCTTTCATGCTGATAGTCTGACGAATTAGCTAGGCGTTTGCATTGCTGACATTCATAATCGTTCTGTCCATGCACTCTATTCGAAGAAATTTCTATGAAGCTTTCTATTTCTTGCATGTTTTGCTTGTCCCACTCATGCTCGCCTGTGCTGCATTCCATCATCCCACACTCTGGTGGTGGTGTTGGGGTGCTCTCGCAATTTGGGCAGGTGAACGCCTTTGGCGGTGTACTTGGTGGTTTGCCACCAATGCCCTCACTCTAAGTAGCAGTTCGTCACGACCGGCAATGTCTAAGCGTTCGCACCCCGCAATAACTGCTGCTAACACGCTCGAGATGGAACATCTTCGCCTCCAGTCACTGCATACACTCGCTGATTCACAAGCCCTCCGTTCATCGAGCCCTTTGAACCCATATTATCAGTCCAACAAACAAACAGTTGGTTCACATTCATCGTTGCTGCCCACTCGTCTACCCGTAGGATCGCTCGAACTGGATACTGTTGGGTCCGCAATACACCATCCCTCTCCCTATATTCCCCCTCCAGGGTATGCCCACGCTGAGCTTCTCTCTGGGCATACAGTGCGGCTGCGTCTTATAACTCCCGGGTTTCTACCGTGGGCTCCGGGTCAACATTTCCTCATCAAAATCCCTAGCGTCTCTCGATTCACTACTCATCCTTTCACCTGTGCCTCTGTATGTGATTATGAGTCACCTACAGATGAGGGTCGCTTGATTGTTATGCTCATCCGTACAAGAACTGGCTGGACTCAAGATTTATGGGATTTGGTTTTACGCATGACCGCTGAGCGGTCACCTGGTGACATCCCAGTTTCCGCCACAGAAAATCTTCCTGAGCGTGGTGTCTTATTGAGAACATATATCGACGGACCTTTTGGGAGTTCGATTCGCGCTCGTTGGGGCAACTACTCGACAGTGCTGATCATCGCTGGTGGCTCAGGAGTGAGCTTCGGCTTGTCTGTGCTGCAGTACATTTGTATGTGTCTTTCTGGCCGGGACGGGAAGAATCTGGGTGGCCATCCTGGGGGTTGGGGGAAGAAATCCTTCCTGACCAAACGAGTACGCTTCGTATGGCTTGTCCGTGAATATTGTAAGTGCTCGAACACTTTCATTCGATCATTATAAACTAACGTCACCCTTGTATAGCTCATATACAGTGGTGTGCTTCTATTGTTCGCCACTGTCTTTCCTTGGTACCATCGTCTGCATTGCAAATCGATATCTTTATTACCAACTTCAAACCCATCGCTCTCAAGGAATCCGATCTGCATCCTTTGCAGGTTCCTCAGCGGTCATTCTTTACTTCTAAACCTGTTCATTTTAAGGAGCCGCAGCCTCCTCACCCATCCTTTGCACGTGACGGTCCTACCTTCCTCCGCTCTGATTCCGGCGACTCCACCCATAATTACGACAGTGATATTGACCTGAGTTACTGCAACGGGGAACCTGGAGACCCAGTGGCACCAGAGGAGGATATTGGCTTGGCGCACGAGTCTCACATGCTCGAGTTAACCAACTTCGATGGTGACGATGACACTGCTCTGCCAGGGGAACACAATTTATCCCGCAAGGTGAAGAAGGAAGCCAAGTTGCGACGAGCTCAGTTGCGGAATGTCGCCAATGAAAAAACAGTGCGGTTGCTGGAGCCTCCCAGTTGTCCTAGCAATATGCAGCTCGCTGCGAATAGAGTGTCTGCTATCTCTGCCACATCAGGACTTTCTACGAACAGACTACTTCCATTATCTATTAATTCGGACCAGAGGTGGTCTGAGATATCAATGGACACCTTCGCGTCTCCGACCTCCATGTACGGCGATTCGCCGACGAGCAGTCAGCAATCAACGTACCCCGAGTCTATCTTCTCTCTCGGCGGTCGTCCTTCTCCAGTAGGTCGTGCAGGGGCTCCATCATCCGTGTATTCCGCCGGTAGCTGGGAAGGCAAATCAGATGCTGGCAGTTCCCAGGGTCTGTTACCACCCGATGACTCGCTCGATCCGGTCCAATTTGCCATCAGCGAGGAAGAAGCGCTGGATATCAATGTTGTGGCAGCGCACGCACGACCTGGTAAACCCAAGCTTGACAGGATTCTTGCAGATGAAGTCGAGCAGTCGGAAGGTTCCGTGATGGTTGCTTGTAAGATTTATCTCTCGCTGGTTTTTTTATCGTGCTCATTTGTTCTGCCCAGGCTGTGGTCCCACCTCACTCAATGCAATGGTTCGTAAAATCATTGCCGCGCAGATTGACCCTGGGCGGGTCTGGCGAGGTGATATGCGCGGGTCGATATCACTCGTTTCCGAGGAATTTGAGTATTGATGATTCACCGTGACATTTTGTTTCACTCTTTATCCACACATTTCCCTACATTCTTTGATTCATATTGATGATATCTCATTGCACTCTTCATCGAACCATATTGTTACTACCACGTATCTTATATTTTTCCCGTACATTTTCCTCTCACAATTTGCATATCATCCTAGCATCGTTATCGTCGCTGTCCGGACATAAGTCCACTAGAATCTTTTGCCAATATGTATATTCTTTGTTGCGTCCGTTGACGTACAGATAGACCTATCTGTCAGATACTCCTGTTGACTGACGTCTAACCGCAGTTCAAGTCGGCTGATGAAACGCGCAGAACGCTTTATACTGGTGGCTTAACGATTCCCTGGCTGACCTTGTAATAGACTGTCGACGTGTCTTCTGAGGTAATGGCCACATAAATCTCTGAGGGTAAAGGATCAGGGCTGGTAAAAGCGGCGCGAAGCCTAGGGATGCGTTGAATGCAGATAGATCTAGAGGTTGTCTACCAGACGTACCACGAAGTAGAAATTGACTCAGACAACGAGCAGGGTATTACAACGCAGATGGACGGCCCTCGGTTCGTGTCCTGTCGTGTACATCAATGGAATTCATATGCCGGCACCGAGAAGATGCTAACAGGAGTTGGCCGTTGGCCTTTGATCGCGGCTCGTTTGCAAGTTGGAAGGTCGAGAACTTCGACATCGGTCCATCTTTGTGCTGAAAAGGAGTCTACGTCAACCCGAATGGATCATGGGCCCACAAATGCTACTACGTACCGAGGGTTAAATCATTGTATACCTGGAACAGCGCGCCTCCGGTTGCAGGATACTTTGCAAGCAGCTGCGAAAGCACCGGGTACTATACGCAAAAAGGGATGAGGATCCAGTCTTGTAGTGAACAACTCGTCACTTGCAGATGGATGATTCTGCATGAGAGCAGATAACGGTCAAGGTCACCTTGAACGTAAAAAAAATGACGCGAATTACGTGGTAGTATTATCAAAGTCTGCATCAAGTCATTTTGACTTGACCAGATATCATCTTGGTAATCGCTAGCATCGTGAGGTCTCTACTCCTCGCTGTCAGCAGGCCTCTGCGCCTCGGATTCAGCACTTCAAATTGTTGTCCACAACGGTCTGCATTGGAAGTATCACGCAAGAAGAGCACCATGTCAGACGCTGGTAGCTCTGAGTCCGTCACGGTGCCCGAAGGGTTCACGCTCCACACGGAAAATACGTCCCACATCCTGATTTCATCGAAGGAGGAGGCATTTCTGAATCCAGTTCAGGAATTCAATCGGGATCTTAGCGTCGCGTGCATCAGAGTATGGAGCGAAGAACTAAATAGGGAGAAGGAAGCAAAGTGGAAGCAGGCCCAGGAGAGACGAGCGAAAAGGGAGGCGGGAGGAGAAGCGGAGACGGGGCAGAAAAAAGAGCAGAAGAAGGTAAAAAGTGAGCATCTTTCGTGAGGTATTCAAAGTCTTGTTGATCGATGAATGATTGTTACAAGCGGAATCTACTGAGCCGAGCAATGGTCCGGGTGATGATTTACCAGGAGATGTTCCTACCACCGGAAGTACATCTGAGGGCAACAAACGAGAGGTACTAGTGGGTTGCTTCATATTCTGAAATGATAGTACTGAATCATCGTCTGGAGTACCGACCCTATAGGTTCGTGCTACTGGAAGCATTGTCGGCAACTGGTCTTCGGTCTATCCGTTATGCAAAAGAGATCCCCCTTGTGAGGTTTGTGTCTGAGTTTCGTGGGCAAACATACATTTCATCGCCCTTCAAGATTCGTCATTGCGAATGACCTGTCTGCATCTGCCACGGCCGCCATGAAGAGAAATGTAGAACTCAATGGTCTTGGACCCTCATCTCTTGATCCGGCTGACCGTGCGTCATCATCCGTGGTATCGGAGCACCGTCCCCTCCCTGATCGCGGAAAGGTGAGAATTAACGAGGGCGACGCATGGTAAGTTCTTGGTCCTCAAGCTATAGTTTTGTCTGAGGTACACACTACGCAAGTGCACTCATGTACAACCATCGCACAGAGAAGACACGTGTTGATGTCGTCGACCTCGATCCATATGGCACTGCTGCGCCTTTTATCGATGGAGCCGTTCAGTGCGTCAACGACGGAGGCAAGTAAATTTAAATGCATGCCTCGCGGCAAGGACTCATTTAAGCGCCTCACAGGACTCTTGTGTGTCACATGCACAGACCTGTCAGTCCTAGCGACGACAAATTACCATGAGAAGTGGTACGTACCTGGGCCCACATGCAACTGATGAATGTTCATCGGATGGCCGTAAAGTTTCTCAAATTACGGTGGTATTCCTGTTAAAGCGGAATACTGCCACGAGGCAGTATGAGCATCCCCATGATCAAGTCATACCTCACTGACATCCCTGAAGGCTCTCAGACTCGTGTTAAACACACTGTCAACTTCCGCAGGCCGGTACGGAAGATACATTGAGCCGCTTCTGTGTCTATCTATCGATTTTTACGTTCGCCTCTTCGTACGCGTTCACTCTGCGCCCATAGAAGTCAAAAAGACTGCTAGGTAAGTTACGTTATACAGTGATGTTGACACATTGACATGCATTTTGTTCCTAGCAAAACAGCAATATATTACATATGCCAAGGCTGCCAGTCATTCTACGAGCAGCCATTGGGCCGGATCGTGGAAAAAGTTCACGAACGATCAGGTAATGTAAACCTCCACTTCAAGACTCAAGCGGGCCCCCTTGTCCCACAAAAATGCACAGAGTGTGGTTCTGCGTTGCATGTGAGTACTCGGATCAAGGGTTACATGTTAGATTTATGTTGTGACAGGTCGCAGGCCCAATGTGGTCCGGTTCACTTCACAACAACGCCTTCATTTCACAAGTACTTGAGCACTTGGAGAACAACCAAGATAAATATGGTACAGCGGTCCGCATGAAAGGAATGTTGACAGTGGCCAATGAGGTACGATCAGACGTGTGTTTACTAATCACAAACAGACGAACTGATCTCCGACCTTTTAGGAGTTACACGTCCCATTCTACTTTACCCCTTCCCGAATAGCTGGCTTCTTCCACTCGGTTTGTCCCCCTTTGGATGACGTGGCGTACGTCGTTATCTCTGAGATTAAAAACCTTCATGCACATGCGCTGAAACGACGTTTTAGGTCTGCTCTTCTCAACGCCGGTCACACCGTATCGCGTTCACATGCTTTACCAGGCTCTCTGAAGACTGGCGCAACACGTCAAGATGTGCATGATGTCTTCAGGTCTTGGGTGAAGAAGCACCCCGTGAGAATGGACAAGGTATCTGAGACCTCTCTAGCGAGGCAATTACTCGCAAAGGAAGCAAGGCAAGCGCCAGTCTGAGAAACAGACTCTGTCAGCTGATCACACTCTATAGGACGGAGGCCAATTTCACCAGACACCCTCGATCAGTAACGCAAGCATCAAAAGTCAAACTCGTCCGTTACCAGCAGAACCCAGCTCCCAACTGGGGCCCCGGTACGAAAGCGGACTCCGGTATGAAGCGTAAACGCGAAGAGGAAAATGAATAGCGTAAACAATCTAGCCTGTACCGTATCGGTACAGCAAATATGCATTGTAACAAGGTACATGTGTGTGCGTGTATGGTAATGCTAATAACGTTAAGTAAACATCCGAATAGAAAGAGGGGTATCATGCCGATATCTCGATAGTAGGAATAGACTTGAGCGCTGCATTCTTGCTCGAAAATCCTCCGTGCTTCTTGACGGCAACCCAAGGGTGCTGAAGCAGCTCACCAGCACTTGGACGAGCTGAATGGTTGAGATCAAAAGTCTTGGTAAGGAAATCCTGAGCCTCTGAAGAAATATCCGATGGTATTGCAGGTTTGGCAGATTGACCGATCTGCAAAAATCCATAAGAGCACGATCAACCCCCAAAGAAGCTACCAACCTTGAAAATCGCCTGCATCTGGGTCAGTTGCGCCCATGGATGTTCTCCGGTTAACATCTCAACAACCAAGCATCCCACACTCCATATATCGGCAGCCGATGTATGAGCGGTTTGCTTTACAACCTCAGGTGCCATCCAGAAAACTGAGCCTTGCAATGATGGTCGGTTCATTCTTTTTCCTGTGAGAAGGTCTTACAAACACAAACACCACGCATGTCAACGGGACGCCACGATACCGAGATGAAACGACCATGCACTCACTGCCGTCAACTTTCTTTGAGATGCCAAAGTCTGAGATTTTGATGCCGCCTTTGTTGTCAACGAGGATGTTGGCACCTTTAATGTCGCGATGTATGATGTCGCGTTCGTGGAGATAGTTGAGACCCTGCAAGATTTGTCGTACAAAGTTCTTGACGAGAGGTTCTTCAAAAGCGCCATAGCTACGCAACAATGCAGTGACAGAACCACCAGGAACGTATTCCAAAAAGATGTTGAGAAAATCGTCGTCGACCGAGGAGTCTTTTTATTTTGTCCGAGGGTGAGTTTTGTCATCATTATCTGAAGTGGCGTGGAATGCGCGGACTTACAGAGGTATTGGACGATATTTGGGTGGGATAGATCTTTGAGAAGGTCGATCTCTCGTTCTAGAGCGCTGAGCATATTCTTCTTCCTCTCTTCATTTGGAGCTGAACCCCTTGGCAGTTCGACTTGCTTCACAGCCATCAGGAGACCGTTTACAGCATCCATCCCGAGATAGACTTTCCCAAATGACCCTGCACCGATGAGTGCGCCTTTAATCCACTTGCCTGAAATAACTCAAGTTATCGCGCATACATACAAGATTATTTTGAACTTACCACCGCAAGAGTTCATAGCCTGACCAGTCTCGTCTTCCTCCTCAACATCCTCATTCTCATCATCTTCGTCATCATCATCGTCCTCAAGCACGGCATCGTCCTCTGAAAAACTGATGACATCGTCGATATCAGGCTCCACCTTTGTCCAATCTTCAGCGCCCTCAACACCCATATCAACCGCCATACTCTGTCTCCGATTCTCCACTTCAGCAGTGATCTCATCCACGGTCAATAAACTGGCAGTATCCGACCGATCACGCTTGCTCCTCAACTCAGTCATGAAACTCATCCGTTTAGACGCATTCGAGTTCGACCTCGGACGAAGAGGACCTGTAAGGTCTTCCATAGATTCCGAAAGCGATATCGAAGGGAAGGTCACAGGAGGGAGTAATTGCGGTTTCGAATCGAACGAAGAGAGCTTCTCAACGTCATCGCCAGTCAGCATCACCGATCGTCCGTCTTCAGTGGATATGGATACTCGTGGAGGGTCCTCCCCAATCGAAGGTGCTGCCAAAGATCGGGTGTCTGGTATTGTCGAACTAGTAGAGATGGTAGAGTTCCGTTTGGAAGATATCGTTCGTGAGGGCGATATCGAGCGCTGTGCTGATCCTGAACCTTGCGTGCTGGTGCTGAATCGCGAAGGAAGAGGTGGAGTGAGAGATACCGTACTGTTCCTCTTCTCTCCACTTACGCTCGTGGCCCGGAGCATCATGCTGTGCCGTGCGTTCCGCAACATTTTCCTGTCCGTGAACGGGAAGTACTCCGTCAGGTGCGTCGTGATCAACTCGCTCGGCGGACGCTGGCCAAAGAAGTTGCGTAACTTGGAAGGCTTCTTGACGGAATTTGCGGGTGGGAGCGGGTGTTTCAGCTGGCCTTGGGTAGGCGATGCGCTAGGGTCGAGAGCTTTTTCCGGGTCGCGCACGCCAAGGCCGCTGAGGACGCTGATCGTGCTTGCCCGTTTGATCGCGCGTGCTTTCTGGCCCTGCGAATCATCAATGTTTATAATCACGTCAGCATCAGGCTCGTGATCGGATTCAGACGGTCTTGGTTGGATGTTGGGGGAGGTGGGACTGATGTTCCTTGGAGGGTTCTCTCCGAATATTCGCTGCAGATCTTTAGAACGTTTTGTGCGCCCGCTTTTGCGGAGCGTTAGGCCGCGTCCTTTGACTGGTTCGTCGGAAGAGCTGTGACATACTGCCAAGAGTTCTGCTTCGGAGAGTGGTTTACCTGTGCATAAATGTCAGATTTCAAAACTGTTGAAAAAGAAGGATGAATCAAACCCGAGTCGTTGGTCTCGTCCCACTCGAGATATACGGACCACCCGTCTACACTAAGTCCACCGTCATCCGTCTCGACGCGGCTCATGGCGTCATTCCTCCGTGACGAGCCCACCTTGTCAGCTTTCTTGAGTACCTTCTCCATCACCTCGATACCGCCCGCGCAATCAGCGACATCAACGGTATAAGACCGCTGTTCTTCTGGCATGGAAAACCTAACCAGTTTACGACGGGGGGTGTCCAATGAGGCATTATGAGCAGGAGGGTTGAAGGGACCGCGTCCGACTGCAAATGAAGGGGGTGACGATGATCCTGATGACGAACCTGATGTTTGCCCCTGAAACGACTCCACGATTGGGGAAAGGGCCGACCCGTTCTGAGCAGGGGCCTGTAAAGATGCAGGGGCTTGTACAGACGCATATGGATGGGTACTCGTTCCAGTCGTGGAAGGTCTAGGAGGAAGTTTGGAATTGGTGGGGGTAGGGGCAAGAGGGGAAGGAACGCCATTGAAAGAAATATTCCTGTTATGAGCGAGGTTGATAGAACGTGTGGATCGTGACCCCAGAGGAGAGGGTGATTTGATTGGGGACGGGCCTGATCGGGGATCTGAGGGGAGGCCAAATGGCCAGCTGTTGGATTGAGTTGGAGTTGTGAGCATGTTGGAAGGGGTAAGCGTGGGTGCTGGTGGGAGAGGTGAGTTGGCATAGTTGGTTGCGTCCGCTTGGTTTGGGGTGCGGGTGCGTGGGCCGCTGACAGGATGGAAAGTGCGGGAGCTTCCGCGTGGGGGTTGAGGTGGTTGAACCCTTGGTGGGGGAGGAAGAGGTGGTAAGGAGGGGCGGGGAGTGTAGCTGTTTGGTGTGGTGGACTGTGGTGGCTGGCCGATCTGGGGGAGTGGGCGTATGGTGGGAGGGTTGCGTATGTCGCCAGACTGAGGTTCTCGAATTATGCGGGGAAGATCAGGGCGACCTGAACTAGGAGATAGGACCAATGGAGCAGGTCTGTTGCTATCGAGACGCTTATGGGTGCGAGAAGATGGAGATGAGTCTCTAGAACTGGATACTTCGAGCGAGTTTGAGCGTGAGTGGGAGTGATCGGCGGCATTTGTTCTGGGATAATCCAGGGGACGTATGTCAAGAGAAGTCATGAAGACCCTGGTAGGGACTATAGTGCGCTGTGAACATTTTATCCTTAAATTCTTGACGCCATTTACGATGCGAAGCCTGTCTCCAATACTGGCGATGCCCATTTCTTTGAGAGTATCCTGGTCTAGCTCTAATAGAATATCACCACGAATATCATTATTCTTGAAGGTTGGGATATGTGTAGCACATTTATTATCAGCTAGCCATCGTGCGACGTGGGCGTCATTCCAGGTGCGCATATAATCTGAAAATTGGGTACCATGTGGCGGGTCTAGTAAGGACATTTGAGTTGATGGTGTGATGAATGAGCGGGAGTTTGAGAGTTGATGATGTGAAGAGCGAGTTGTTGAGGATTTAATGTCTAGTGTACTGGCTGCCATCGCGCTAGGGTCCGTGCAGCCTTTGTTGACCGGGGTACTGACCAAGAACGTCGGGCAGTACTGGGGAACGTACTGAACGGTGGCTGTGACTACATATTGTGGCTGTGCTAGTATTTACTTGATATATATATTGTGCGTGGGATACAGGTTTGTATAGGCACTGAAAAAAATAAAATAGATCGTACCTGACTGACCAAACGAACCAACTCAAGTCAAGGCAGTGCTTCGGTCAGGACACACCACAACCATCAACTTAAATTTATTTAACTTACGAATATGGGAAATATTGAAAACACTTGCACGGCGTGCTTCCGGCCCCGCTTCGAATTCTCGAACTCGCGTGGTTCGTATAACGTTCCTTTCCCCCTTCTTTTCCCTACGATTACCGTCTCTTCCTGAAACCCCCAACTACTCCAAAACAAAAAATAATATATTTTTCTCTTTCTTCGGTACAACATCCTCCTCCGCCCAAGATGCGGTTCCTAACCGCCCTGGCTTCCTCGTTATGTTTTTCTTCCTTCGCCTTAGCTTCCCCTTATCGTCCAGACCTCACGTCCTACAATCTCAATGTAAACCAGTCAGCCCAGGACCCTACAGATTATTCTACCACAAGATCAAATACCACCTATACCCCTTCTCCTCAGAACTGGCGCTCAATCCCAATGTACACCGTCCTAATGGATAAGTTTGCTGATGGCGACCCTACAAATAATCAGTTCTTTGACTCCGCATACGAATGGGATTGGAGAGAAACACAGCTCCGTTTCGGTGGTGACCTCGCTGGTTTAACTACAAAATTGGACTACATTCAAGGTATGGGCATGAAGGGTATATATCTCTCCGGTACGATATTCGTCAATATGATATGGCAAGCCGATAGTATGTTCCTCTCTCTCTATTTCATTTACCACTCTTATCCATTTCCTTTAGGTTATTCTCCTCTCGACTTTTCCGTCTTGGATCCTCATTGGGGTACTATTAACGATTGGGTAAACTTCATTGACACCGTGCACGCACGCGGCATGTACATCATGTTGGATTTCACCGTTGGAACTTTATCCGACCTTATCGGTTTCGATGGGTATGTTCACTCTTTCTAGCCACTACCCTCACTCGCTCACACCCAATATCATCCAGTTTTCTTAATGTCAGCGCCCCATTCACTCTCAATGAATATGATGCCGTCTACAAAAACCCAAACTACCTCCCATGGGGATTTGAGGAATACGTCGATTTTTCCGTAAGTAGTTATTTTCGTCTGCCTCGTGCCCCGACTCGGTTCAATTAACTTCCCCCTCCTAGGTCATCAATCAGCGTAACAACTCTTGTCAACTTCCCGTATTTTGGCAAGACGATGGCACAATTCAGCCCGTCACAGGCTATAATGGTTGTTACGAGTCCGACTTTGATCAGTATGGTGACATGGAAGCCTTTGGTGTTCACCCCGATTGGCAACGTGAACTTTCCAAATTTGCATCCGTCCAGGATCGTCTCCGTGAATGGAAGCCTTCCGTTATGGCCAAACTCACTACCTTTTCCTGCATGACCATCACAGCCCTTGATATCGATGCCATTCGTGTCGACAAATCCACACAGCTCACCGTGGACGGCATGACCGAATGGGCAACTGCAACTCGTGCTTGCGCCACTAAACTCGGAAAGAAGAACTTTTATATCACCGGTGAAGTTACTGGCGGTGACACCTTTGGGTCCTTATACATGTCAGTCCCTCCCTATTCTCACCACCCACATCAATTCATTGCTCTTACAGGGGACGCGGTCGTACTCCGACTATGCTGCCGCCGGGATTCCTTCAAGCAGCTAACTTGACGGAAGCAGACAACCAGTATTTCTTGCGCTCACAGTCGGACAATGGCCTCGATGGCTACGCCTTCCATTACTCAATTTACCGCTCCCTCACCCGTTTCCTCGGAATGGACGGAAATTTGGCGGTGGCGTACGATCTCGACTCCAACTTTATCACCGCTTGGAATCAAATGTTTGTGAACAACGACTTCTTGAATCCAAACACCGGCCAATTCGATCCGAAACATTTGTTTGGAGCGAGCAATTTTGATGTTTTCCGCTGGCCCAGTTTGGCGAATGGCACACTGAGATCCGCCTTGGCCTCATATATCACGTATCTAGTTATGCCAGGCGTTCCGTTGGTAGGAGCTATACTCGAACGTTTTTCGCTGTAGTACTTACCTTTTACAGGTCTACTATGGCGAGGAGCAGGGTTTCTATCTCTATGACTCCACAGCTTCAAACTATCTCTTCGGGTGAGTCATTAACGCCTTGAAGTCATTACTTTTCTCACACTGCTACTTTAAGCCGTCAAGCTATGATGAGCAACAAGGCCTGGCAGCGCCACGGGTGCTACAAACTTGGATCCGCCCAATACTTTAACATGGCGCTTGAGTCCGCCTTAACGGGATGTGACGATGATTGGAACTCGCTCGATCATTTTGATCCCACGACGGACATGCGCCTCCTCTTCAAACATTTCATGTACCTCCGAACAACCTACAATGCCCTCCAAGACGGCTGGGACCTCGTACAGCGTGGAAACTGGACCTTCTTTGTCGAGTTCCCAGGTTCGAACAACACCGCAACTGAAATGGGCCTCTGGTCTGTATCACGTGCGGGTATTGCGAACGTCCAAAACCTGACGGGGGGGCACACCGATCAGATCTGGCTGTTGTACACCAACGAGAACAGCTCGCAGACGTTTTCGTATGATTGCAGCGGTCCGCTGTGGATATCCTCGCCGTATATGGGTGGGATGACAGTGAAGAACTTGCTTTCTCCGTATGAGAATTATACGCTCGTGAACTCGGGGTCGTCGTACTATGGTAATGGTACGGCACCCTGGTATGGCTGTCTCGAGTCGCTGGACATGAACACGTACGGCATGAAGGCTTTGGTCCCTATCGACGAGTGGGTCGCTGCTCCCCCTATGCTCACAAGGTTCCTGCCTGGGCATGACGCGCGCATCGAAGTCACGCGTGGGGAACCAAACGCCACGATTGTGGACATCGTGCTCGAGTTTAATACGGCAATGTCGTGTAATAGCGTCACGCAGAGTTTATCGTTCAACATGTCGTCTTCTGGCATCGGTGGCCAGCCTGTGCTCGACACCAATTCGGTGGTGTGCAATACTGTCACGAATCCTGTCATGTCGTCCATTGTGGGAACTCCGTACTCGCAGTGGTCGTGGTCTGGTACACTGACCAATGTCTCAGATGGGATTCTGGAGATCATTGTTAGTAATCCATCATCGCTCGATGGGACGGTGACTACTGGGGTATGTCTATTTTTCCTGTATTCTGTCGTGTTTTGCTCATGGTTTGTAGAGCGTCGATCACCTGCTGCTGCGGAAGGGCGAAGCGAACAATATCATGGTGTTCCCCGAGTCCGATTACGCCAACTCAGATTTCAAGTACACTAACGGCCAGTATACGTTCACGCACCGTGCCTATGGGGCGGATATGTTCAGGTACTCTGGCAACTACGGACTGAGTTGGTCTAATTGGACGAGCTGGGAGAATGTTACGACCATACCCGCTGACATCCTTGGCAATTCTGATACTTTCTGGGCGGGACAACATCTGATGGTACAATGTGAGTGCTCGTAGTGCTGCTGCTTTTTTCTGGCGTTGACGTTGCGGTAGATTGGAGTGCTGTCGCGACTACCGCCAGCGTCGTCGTGCATGCAGATCTGAACTACAAGCAGCAGCGCCGCGTTCCCCAGTTCCTCGCTCGGGGTCCTTTCAACGACTGGGGTTATGACCAGGGTATATCGAATGTGATGAACCAGATTGGCGATGGTACTTGGGAGCTCGAAATCATGGCTGCGTGGCCAACGTACGTGCAGCTCAACGTGTTCGGGTACGATGACTACTACTACGGCGACGTTGACGCGGACGGCGTTATGGATCGGCTACCACCAAACAGCATTGCGCCCAACTACCTGAACTTGTCGGCGCCCCCTTATCCTGCGCTAGCATGGGCACTCGTCGTTGATGATTCCACGTTGGCATGGTCCCTTGAGCCTCGTGGCCAGGCTTCTGTGGGCGCTATCATGTATGGGCTTCTTTGCTGTCTCTCTCTTATTTCCGGAGTTCTCGCAGTCGTCATTTTCATGTACTCTTTCTATGGCATCCGCCACAACCGGTATGGTGTGCAGACGAATTCGGGCGCAAGCAAGTATTTCCCTATCATCGGATCGCTCGGCAACAAGTCGACCGCGGACCTCAAGGAGAGCGCGACACCCATCACAGAGAAGATCTTCGGGAGCAAGCCGAATGCGGATATCATAGGATGGCCAGAAGACAAGAACAAGCGGCGCAAAGTCCTTATCGCAACGCTCGAGTATGAGATCATTGACTGGAAGCTTAAAGTCAAGATCGGAGGTCTGGGTGTGATGTCGTCGCTCATGGGAAAAGCCATGACGGACGTTGACTTGATCTGGGTCATTCCAAAAGTCAAGGATCTTGATTATCCTGCTGGTGAACCTGCAGAGCCTATCGAGGTTGTCATTTTCAACGAGCCTTACCTTATCGAAGTGGAGACGCACGTGTTGGACAATATCACCTATGTTATCCTCGACAGCCCCGTTTTCCGTGCACAGACCAAGTCGGACCCGTACCCAGCCCGCATGGACGATCTCAGTTCCGCCATCTTCTACTCTACATGGAACCAAGCCATCGCAACCACCATCCGCCGATTCCCCGTCGTCGACATATACCACGTCAATGATTACCACGGCGCGCTCGCTCCGATTTACCTCCTGCCCAAAGTAATACCCGTCTGTCTCTCGCTGCACAATGCCGAGTTTCAGGGTCTATGGCCGCTCCGAACAAAGGAAGAAATGAAAGAAGTCTGCTCCGCGTTCAACCTCAGCAAAGAGCACTGTACGAAATACGTTCAATTCGGAAACACATTTAATCTGCTCCACGCTGCTGCATCGTTTATCAGCGTTCATCAAAAGAGTATTGGTGTCGCTGGTGTGTCGGACAAGTATGGGAAGCGCAGTTGGGCGCGGTATCCTGCTCTGTGGACCCTCAAGCATGTTGACTCGCTGCCCAATCCCGATCCTACGGATATTGCAGCTTTGGACGAGAACCCGGTGGCTATGCGGGATGTACAGATTGATCAGGCTGCTGAGGCGCAGCGTCCGGAAATGAAGAGGCAGGCTCAGGAATGGGCGAATATCAAGCAAGATCCCAACTCTGATTTGTTTGTGTTCGTTGGTCGGTGGTCTAAGCAGAAAGGTGTCGATTTGATTGCGGATATTATGCCATCACTGTGAGTGTACTTTTAGATTTTGTGGGACTCGGTTCGATGAGATCTCTTGCAGCCTGGAGAAACGCCCTTCTATACAGTTGATTTGCGTCGGACCTGTCATTGATCTTTATGGTCGGTTCGCTGCGGAGAAACTTGCTCGGCTGATGGAGATGTACCCTGATCGTGTTTACTCGAAACCGGAGTTTACTGCGTTGCCGCCCTATTTGTTTAGTGGTGCTGATTTTGCTCTGATTCCTTCCCGTGATGAACCGTTTGGATTGGTCGCTGTCGAATTCGGGAGGAAAGGTGCCCTTGGTGTTGGTAGTCGACTTGGTGGTCTTGGGTTGATGCCTGGATGGGTGAGTGCTTGGGGTCGTCTTTTTGGGGCACGATCTGACGAGATTCCTGGTAGTGGTTCCCTGTGGAATCTAGCTCGACGGCCCATATGTTGTCTCAGCTTTCGAAGACGATCAAGTTGGCGTTAAAATCCACAGAGGAAGAAAGAGCCATACTTCGTGCTCGGTCAGCTGTTCAGCGTTTCCCAGTCGTCGAATGGCGTCAGCGGATGGAAGACATGCACCGAAGGAGTATATTCGTGAGCCGAAGGCTAGCTGCTTCAAATGCTTGGCGGGAGGCGGATTGCGGAACTGCGCCCTCTCAGCATGCGATTCCTGAAACAGAAGATTGGAACCCTGAAAATCAAGGACTGCCTGTTCAACCTGACTGGGATGCTCAGAGTACCATGTCATCTCCGAGATTGTTGCCTAGTTCTCCTGGACAGTGGAGCCAGGTTTCAACGCCCAACGATGAGAGCTTCCTGACGGCACCACCTCGTTTCAACTTCAACCGCGACTCTTCATACACATCGGATACTTCTGACGAGGAACACTCACGGCATAGTGTCGCGACTAGTAGTCGACCTGGGTACAGTGACTTTTTGGAGAAAGCGAACAGGACGATTGCACAAGATCATCGACATGCGCCAGATCCTTTCTTGAGTCCGACACCCCCTGCAAGACCGTTTGGATCACATTCTCGCGTGGCTTCGATGGAGTCCATTGGCAGTATCGTGGAAGAAAAGTCTAACTCACCTTTGAACAAGGCTATTGCGACGGTGTGTATCTGGAGAATTTTTGGTGACTGCTATTATCTCATTCTTCTTTTTTTTGTTTAGTTCACGGATTCCGATGGCGGCGTTGCCTCAGAGTTCGTACAAAAGTTGCAAGCGTTGAACTCGAATAACTCCAAGGGCGAACTCTCCATCGAGAAGTACCTCGTCAAGTCTGAGGAAGCCTTCTTCGATCGCGTGAGACGAGACAAGCTGTCTAGTGCAGCCAGTTACATTTCCTCGCACCGGGAGTCTATCTGGAGTATGCCTGGTACTCTCACGATCAACGAGCACTCTACACTCAATGAGCATTCACGTCCAACATGTAATTGTATCCTTCTTGTGGACGTGAATTGTTACTGACACCACGCGTACAGCCCCAAGAACACCTAATTCTCACCCATTCAATCCAGAACCGGAATTCGATGGTAACATGGTTGTCATGAACAGAATCCAAATTGCCATGGCTCGACAAATTGGAGGCTGGCCGTTGTACACTCTCGTCATTGCTCTCGGCCAGGTAAGACCATTTGGTTTTTGATCCGCATCCATTAGCTCACCTTTGTTCTCAAGATGCTTGCTGCAAACAGTTACCAGATGACTTTACTCACTGGTCAAAACTACCAGAACAACCTTCAGCTATATGTTCTCAGCGCTGTATTCTTGGCTGCATCCTTCGTTTGGTATACGATGTTCCGCTTGAAGCCTTCTGTCTATGTTCTTTCTGCTCCCTGGCTCTTCTATGGCATTGCGTTCTTTTTGATTGGCCTTCCGTCATTGTCTTCGAAACTTCAAGGGACTCATAGCATCTTATCGGACCTTGCCACTTGGTCATATGCTGTTGCTTCTGCTGCTGCTTTCATTTTCTTCGGTTTGAACTTTGGAGAGGAAGCGGTATGTCATTTCTTTGGATCTGTTGTATGCAGCTGATTTTTGTTCTTTAGGGTGCCGCCACTGAAGTCTGGATACTGCGTGCTTGCATTGTGCAAGGTTCTCAACAGATCTGGATCGCTGCCCTGTGGTACTGGGGTAGCACACTGAATACCGTGACGCCCGGGAACGTTACACCTTGGTGGATTGTCCTTGTTTTGTGGCCGCTCTCAATAATGTCGTTTGCGTTTGGATACTTGATGTTGTATGGACTGCCAGGTAAGTACCATCTGAGTTCTCAAGCAGGATGATACCAACTTCGAAACAGAGTACTACCGACAAACTCCTCCGAAAGTTCCAAACTTCCTCAGAACCCTCTTCCGAAGGAAACTAGTTCTTTGGTTAGTATTTTCTTGTTTACGGTAAAGTTGATGTCAATACTGATACTCCCACAAGGTTCCTCGCATCTGAAGTCTTGCGTGATTATTGGCTCAGCGGGGTATGTTGGGTCCGGTGCTTTGATGTCCTTATGTTCTAACATTATTGCAGCCCTACGGTCGTAACTGGAGTTTCCTGTGGAGTGTTCCGATCCCGAAGTGGGCGATCATGCTTCTCATTATCTTCTTTTTCATCGGTGTCTGGGCTTTCATGCTCTATATCCTCACGTCATTGAGTAAGACGCACACTTGGTTGTTGCCCGTCTTTGCTGTCGGCCTCGGTGCTCCGAGATGGTGTCAGGTATGGTCTTGTCAATGTTGCGTCAATCTTCAGTCGCCTAACATGTGTCGCAGACATTGTGGGGCACCTCGTCTCTTGCACTCTATATCCCATGGGCTGGCTCGGGGGGACCGTACCTTGGTCTTTCTCTGTGGCTTTGGCTCGGCGTTTTAGATGCTATACAGGGTGTCGGTTTGGGAATGATTCTCCTGCAGACGTTGTCAAGATTACACGTCTGTGCCACGCTCGCTTTCGCTCAAGTCATTGGGTCTATCTGTGTTATGGCCGCCCGCGCAACTGCACCAAACCGTATCGGTCCAGGGAGCGTGTTCCCTGATGTCGGAACATGGGACTTCTCGCAAGGTCTCAAAGGCAGTCCGATGGCCTCCGCTCCATTCTGGATAGCGCTGATCTGCCAGATCGTCATTGTACTAGGTTACTTCTGGTTCTACCGCAAAGAACAACTTGGTGAGTTGACATGCAACCTGGCCGTGGATATGCTCGATTTAGCTAATCACTGTTTACTTCAGCTCGACCATAATCACGCTACTGCTATTCGCCGTTATCGATCACGCACATGCTAGAACCATCACTCCATTCAAGGACTTGCTTGTTTTCATGGACACTTTCATTAACTCGGGATTTTTTTTGCTGTTGGATCATGGGTGCCATCTGAACTCTGTACTCGGACATTACAGGTTATTGACGCTTAAAAAACCATGTTACATACTCTAACACCAGTGCCTCAAAGTGCACATATGTACTTCGAATATTTTCTATAGATCTGTGTTCTGGTGTTGTTAGAATCGTTAGCTGTTTACACTACATATACCTCACTCGAATTTCAGCTCAACACCATGACTTACAATTCGCACAAGCTCTAACAGGTAGGTCGAGTCTGTTTTGTATGGTCAAAGGAATATCAATTGAAGCATGTTATGGGCGGCTCATTTTTGCCCCATGCGATGGAAGTACTGTGGAGGTATCTCTAATAACGAAAGGTACACGGTATGGTAACGATACACGGTGAAATATGCAGAAAGATTACTTGGAACCAGCAGAGAATTCTGCAACAACGGTCAACGTCATCACCTATGGTTTAAATGAAACGGTGCTTACTGGTGACAGACTTGGTTCCCTCAGAAATGGCGTGCTTTGCCAGCTCTCCTGGCAGGATAAGGCGGACAGATGTTTGAATCTCGCGCGATGAAATCGTCGACTTCTTGGAGTAAGCCGCAAGCTCTGAGGTAAACCTATGAGTATCTGGTATACAACAAGTGATGGAAACATACTGGATGCCTCGGTAGCAATACGCTCAAAGATATCGTTCACAAACGAGTTCAAGATAGCCATAGCTTTGTTTGAGATACCGGTATCGGGGTGGACCTGCTTGAGGACTTCACCACAAAGTCAGTCATCCACAATTGCTACCATAACCTATGAACGCACCCTTGTAGATGTACGAGCTGTACGTCTCCTTGCGGACCTTTCGGCGCTTCTTCTTCTCACCCTCAACGGGAGCCTGTGGCTTAGCAGCGGTTTTCTTCGCAGCCTTTGCCCCCGAGTCAGCTTTAGCTGGTGCCTTGGAGGCGGTGGATGCAGGGGCTTTAGCAGCGGTGGATGCGGGCTGAAATGGGTCCTCAGATTAACACACGAGAACCATATGAATCACGAATTGACACACTTTAGGTGCCATTGCTTTAATTTACAAAGTATACAGGTATGGGACTGTTAACATAAGTCAGTTTGCATTTACAATGCGATATCGCAAGCGCATACACACCAGATATGTTGTCTGTACAAGGGGCACTAGTGGGTGATGGTTAAGGGAAGAGTGTTGAGGGGACGCGACGTTTGTGTGCTGAGCCTTATGAAGGGTTGAATTCAAAGTCCGATCCCGTGAGGGACACCACGTGATTAAACGACCGCGCTTGTCACGCGTCGAGGCACGCACCATCACACCCCACACTCGTCACGCCCGCTGAGCCGCCCATCTTGTATGCGAATGGTAAGTGAGATCTAGCAAAGTTGAACAAACACAACGGTTCAGCATCGCACTTACAACCAATGTAGGCTGCTGAGGACAGATTTTTGCGTCCAGAGGACCTATACTATGCTGATGGCAGTGTAGTCCTTTTAGCCGCCCATGCTGGTAAAACCCATGCGTTCCGAGTTCACAAATCCGTACTCGGATCACACTCTTCAGTATTTGCGGATATGTTTGTGCTACCCTCTGCCGCAGAAAGAGACACCTATGATGGTGTGGATTCGGTACAGATGCCGGATGATGCAAAAGATCTTGAAGACCTCCTTCGAGCACTTTACTACCCGCGGTAAGCACTGTGCTTGTATGGGCCCTCCTGGCTCTCAAGCAAAATGCTTTTAGTACCATACTATCCATGTTGGAGAATCGAAATCCTCTTGCTGCAATGAAGTACAAGGGGATTCTTCTGTTATCGCAGAAATATTTCGTGCGCGTCCTGCAGAAACTGCTCAGGGCTCGCTTTCGCGCAGACTGGCCATCCACTCTCCCTGAATGGGACAGACTTATGGAGCACTACGCTGGTCTTTCTGCATCTGTAGTACCGCAACATGATGCGGCCAGTCAGTTCATCGACAATCGTATGCTGGAACCTGCTTCTGCCATACGCTTGGCCAGGGAGGCCAATATCCCAGAAATTTTGCCAGCCGCGTTTTATATGCTGTCTACAATCAGTCCTTTCATGGACTTTGACGCCCTCCGCAGTTCGCACCCCCCTGCGCTCACTAATTCTCAAGGGAATGTCCTTACGTGGCAGCCTGGAGAACGTAGCGCAAGATGGGGGCTCTTAACGCCCGATGATTGGCTTTGCCTAGCACGAGGCAGGCATTCTATGATGGACTTCGCTCGGGTATTTGAGCAACAGGAAGCCCAATGCATATGCGACACGCAGATTTGTGTGCAGCTAAACAACAAGAAAAAATTGTTGAAGGGACACCCTCAAGATCTTCTACGTGTTCTGAAGGAAATTGGCTTCCAGCAGGCGCCTCCACAGTATCCCTGCTACAATGCCCTACAGGTGCTGGCGTCCCGCTGTATGGAAACACGGTCTGTCTTGTGGGATAACTTGTGCTACTACTTCGGTTTACCGGAGGTAGCCGATGACCAGAATGACGGTGACTCTGATGACATTGCACTTGTGGAGAGTGAATTTATGGACGGATGAGGGGTGGATTGGCGCACTGAGCCACTGGACATTCCGCTTTTCTGTCTGCCGTGCACTACATGAGTCAAACAATACGCTCGCAAACTATGGAACATACAACTGGATTCGGGAACACGGTTAGATTGCCATCAATTTGACCTGAGAATAATGACAATTGCTAACAACTCTGTATTCACGGATTAGGTAGTCAGTATTGCATAGCACATTCGGTAGCTAACTCCAATGTACACGAAGGGTATCATTGAAATTATAATTGTAAACTGGGACCCCTAGGTTTTCCCTTGGACGTCTCGTACAAGGAACTCGGGCGCATAATAAGGATACGGGGATAAAAAGGTGCCAAGTCCGTTAAGGACGTCTACCTGGAACTCTTCGAAGGGAACCTGCTCGCCATCCACCATGAGCGTGCCCTTGGAGGCGAGTGGCCTTGCGCGATAAGCGGACGCTTTGAAGTACCGGTTCTATTATACTTGGTGAGTCGCACGCATGAATGAAGACATGAGGGATTTACCGAATTTATCCAGTACGTTCTACCTTCTTCAGCACCGTCCATGGCCCGTAAGAGAGCACTCCGACTGGTCTTCGAACAGGATATCAGATGCATCAGAAGAACAAATTATAACGTACTTACTATTTCTTGTATAGAAATGTCGATAAGCCCGTCATCAGCTAAAGAGACGGGAAACTGCATCAAAGCCCTGATCGGGCCCATGAGCTAATCGATCTCTTAATGTAGTATAGTGCTACTTACCGACTAACGAACGGCCCCTGGCCGGCGTACATCCACAGGATAGGTCTTTGAAACCGGGTCCACTCCTCATGTGAAGAGCTTGCACTATCAGGTTTCTTGTTGTCACTGAGGAGTGAACCAGAAAGGCTAGATGGGCTAGGTGATTCGCCCGCTCGTCGTGCATGAAGAGCATCCATCATGCGGGATTTGTCTTGATCGACAACCTTCATTGATAACTCGATCGGACACGATTTGCGGGCAATGACTGAGTTAAAAAAAGTCAGAAAGAGGACAGGAGAGTGAAGTAATGACTGACCGGCACGGATGTAGCCTATGATGAATCGGATATCGCCCATCCATCGTAATTGTTCAGTCTCAATATCGAGATCTGCCGTTATTCCGACAGTTTGTGACATGAATGATATCCGGCAACGATCTCCTTGGGTGAAAGAAAATAGATCGGTTTTCAATGGTTGTCCTGATTCCAATATTCAGTGACCCTGGTGTTTAGAACGACCGACTGAACACACCTTTAAGGACATTCAGAGTTGCTGCACAAACGTCGAGCCCGTCTTGCAGACCCAATAGATTCAGAGACATCCCGTTACCGGAGCCAGTCGGTATAGGTGCTATTGGTATACAAAATGCCCGATCACGGTGTTCATGCTGATTTATCCCGTTGAGGACCTCGTGGATCAAACCGTCACCGGATACAGTGACTAGAGCATCATATCCCAGCTTCATTTCGCGAGCAATTTCAATAGCGTGACCGCTATGGGTGGTGTCTGTATGGGAATATATCAGTGAGCGTGAAGCGAACAATAAAATTGTGACGTGCAAGTTATATCCAATGTACATCCAGCCGCAAGGAGTATGGGTTCTACTTTACTGACATATAATGCTCTTCCCTTCCCCTGAGAAAGACAGTCATAAAAGCATACAATAGAGTTTGAATAAAGCTAACCTTTCCGCCATGAGGATTAACGAGCACCTTGAGATTCTTGGATGGATTCGCGCCTAATAAACCAGATAAGTAAACGTACCATGCGCCACCTAGGAGCCCGACAAACCCTGATATGCAACCAGAAGTAGCGCCTCACACCATTCCTTGGCACGTGTGGTATCTTCGTTCTGAGCTGTGCCGCTTGTCGTTGCAAGGTTCAAGCAGTTCTCCTTGCCCTTGCGAACCAGGTATTGTACTTCGACAACGCCAGATGCAACTTTGGCGGAAATGACATTGCGAAGAGGCACCTCTGTGCACTTAACTGTTCTGTAAGTGCCTGCGCAGCAAGAGGATTTGTGACTGTCGAGGTTGGTAGGTTCGATGAAAAATGACGTATCAGTAAAGCGAAGCGAAGTGGAGACTCCGCAGCTGTTGATTAGAACTTGGCTCATAGAGATTGACGTGGATACGATCCGTGTAAAATAAGCGAAAATTTAATGGTTTGGTGGGAAGGGCATGTGTCTTGTGCTGCGGAAACTGAACTGTCTTATAATATGGTCCTTGGCAGTTTTAGCATGTACGATCCAGGTTTAATTTAAGGTTGTCGTCAATGACGGAACTCGCACTGCGGCAATTCAATCAATTGGCCCAATTGCAAATCCAACAGGTCTAGATGGCATGCGGGACTGGCAGAGTCTTGTCAATTTCCTATCTATTCCCGTGTTTCAAACTTTAAGACAACTGCCAAACAAGCGGTGTATGAAAATTGCACTGTCTGCTGCCGACGTTGGGAGTTGTTCCAATAATATTGGCGGGGCGGCGGGCGCGTTGTCGGGATGGCCGTTCGAGCGGGGTTTAAAACTCCGCTGGGAGTGCCGGTGTCATATTCCGAATCATTGGACACCTACAGGACCTCGGCGACCGATAGACTAACCAAATATACACAAATAACAACGATTACGCGCATGGAAACATTCAATCCACGCTTGACGAAGCTTTGCCTAACTCTTATCTCGCTGAATACCATCATCCTAAAGGAGTGTCCGTACATTCATCCAATCCTAGCAATCTGTGTGTATCTGTAATATTGCAGGCAAGCAAGGTGAAAGTTGACAACACTGAGCTCTAGTCTGTAATTTCGCCAAGCCCCCTTTTTCTGCTATGCATACCTCAATTGGTGGGCCACTCCTGCATGGTGTCTTGAACTTTCCATTATGGGTGTTCTAGAGCTTCCTGTTGATCTCACATCTCTGTCTGGTGCCTGGTTACCCACTAGCAATAGAAGGAATGCTCAACATCATCAGCACTCATTGCAGGAGGCAGGCAAACTCCTTTTTTTCAAAGTCTGTTCTGTCTTGGTACTTATCTTAATGTCAATGTTCCACATGGGTGATCTGGGAGTTTGGAACATTCTGGTACCAGCTACTTGCCCCAGTACGGTCTGCCTGTTGAGTCCGTCTGCCAATATTCAATGTTTTATTGTTGCTCTCATTGTTCGCGACATTAAACATCTGTTGTTTGTAATGGTAAATTCGTCAGTGGAGTGCTCATTGAACAGTATGCCTGCTGGGGTCATGGTGGTTATCATGGCTTTTCATGTCTCATCATTTCTCAGCTTAAAAAAGTGTTTGATTATATGTACTGTGCTTGATGGGTGTCCAGTACCTTAACTCTCAAGTCCTTGTCTTCTAGAGCTGCACTACCTCTGACTCAGATACTAAAGTGTCCACCATTCTGCCATCTTCCTATTTGTTGATGACACTCTCACAGAGACTCTGGCAGCAGGTTGCGGTGTAGGTACAACAACTCTGCTGGGTGAGAGCAGAGCAATGAAAGAAATAGCTCTTGACTCTGGATGAGAGACAGAGCTAAACTCTCAAGGTGTTGGTCGAGGTGTGATGCGTTCATTCGACCCAGGGAAGCAAATGGCAGTAGAGAGATGATCCAAAGCACGCTAAATGAGCCTAAGGGAGGGCACGTCCAGTGCGTGAAATGCGCTGAAGGCGTGCTGAAGGCACGCTAAGTGCAGGAAAAAGGTGGCTCTATCAGTCTATGAAGTCTTTGGGAGTGAAAATATGTTGATAGCTCTAAGGTGTAGCTCTATACTTCGTTGTAAGTGGTAGTAGACGGTGGTGGTTGTTGTCCAAGGTGAGGTAAAAACTATGTTATGACTACTCAGCCCATGAGAAATGGTGCCATACAGAGTGCATAATAATGAGATAGTGGAAATAGCAAACCAATATATACCAATGGGATGGATGGACAATGGATGCTCCCTCCTGGATGGAGCGCGACACAGGGCGCTTAAGCGTGGGAAAGCGCGCGGGAACGCGTCGTGTACTGTGGGAAAGTGGTGCACCTATGGCGCCTTTTGCAGCAGAGCTGTGCATGATATGTGGGATTGCCTAGACATATTGGCAGAAGCTCCTGGATGATTGGATGATAGGCGATGCAGGGCGCTTAAGTGCGGGAACACGTCACATACTGCGGGAAAGTAGGCGCACCTATGGCACCTTTTGTGGGAAAGCTACACATGCTATATAGAATCGCTATAGACATAATGGTGCGAGTTGTGCTGTGAAGCCTAGTTGTCATGAGTCATAAATAGGCCAATACGCGACCACAGAGACTTGAGTCTCTACAGTGGTACTTGGCCCTAAGCCACACTACTTCTAGGTCCCTGAATTCAGCACATGCTGTGTAGGAGACACAATATGTAAGGTATATGCAGAATTCTTGGCACTTGAACTATATATCTTGCAGGTCGCAGAAATTAAATAAATTAGGGGGGAGGGAGGATGGCCGGGACAGTGTTGGAAATTTCTAGGCACCATTTTAGGGCCTCATAATACATTTTAAGGCATAATTTTCACACACTGCCTTTTAAGGTCTCGCAATGATGGAGATAATCTTTCAAGGTGTCTTAAAAGGGAACTGTTCCCACATTACGATGCCTTGCAATGATGAGAGTCTCAGACCAGATCATGTAAGCATTGTAAGGTCGACGTGACATGGCAAGACAAAAATAGATTTCCAAGGACTGAGTGTATTTTCTAATTCTATTCTAATGTCAACTTCGCTATTTTAAGTTTATCTAACATCTTATCTAAGACAACAGAATTTAAAAATACTGAAAATCTGACCATATCAGCACTTCCCTTTCCCCTTCCCCTTCCTGGCCTTTGCAGGAGCAACTGCTCTGGTGCCGCCATGATGGGCGACATGTATGGCCTTTTCAGGCTCAGGTGCGGAAGGTGGCTCAGCAGCTGGCAGTTGAGGTTGATGAGAAGAGGTGCTTTGAGTTGCCAATGCAGATGGCTCACTGTTACCCAGTGACAACTGACTAACACCTAGTTGCAGCTGCGCAGTTGAGGACATAGTTTGTCCTTGATTGGTTGATGGACATTGAGGTGTCACAACCCCTATAATGAATAAACGCAAGGGCAGAGACTAGGACTCAAACAAGATTATCACAACAAAAGGATGATGAGCAAGGTCATCTTGGATTGCTAGACCGTTGTAGAGACCATATTTACTGTGACCTGGGATGGGCAGAATTTCCTTAGTGTTATGTTCGCATTTTTGATGCTTATGTAATCACCTTAGTTTTCGCTACTTACCACTACCAGTCTGAGACTACCAGTTTTTATGATGATTTCCTACCCTCTCTGAGGTCTGAGTCTAGTTCAGAAACCCTTTAGGGTTGAATGGCAGCTAGGCATAGCACATTTAACCCAACACATGCTCTGCACCCAGCAGAGTTGTTGACCTTTCACCATGCTAGATACAAGAGGTTTGAACTAAAGAACTACTGACTAGAATCAACTACCTACTGTACATACTCTGAATTGGTTCTGACATGGCTACTATTACTGCAGGTTCCCAAAGATGCGTCCAAAGAGGGGAAACTCAGATGCACTACCCTGAAGCATGTCATATGGCACGAGTCATTCATCAAGCTTCTCGTTAACCTTGACCAGTACTCGAAGACTGGGTATCCATATTCGTGCTATGATAATATTTTATGCTGGTTATTTCCCATCATACTGATCCTTTCTGGAGATCATGAGGAACAGTAAGTGCACCATCTGTTGATATACACAGTGATTTGAATATAAAGTCAAAAAAGTGTCCGAATGAGTCATCTGATTAGAATTACTATATCTTGCTCATATATAGTTAGATTCCTATGGTATATATCTCAGATTCAAGCTGTGATATAGGGCTTTCAGACATGTCCCTATACCATTGTATTATATTCAAGGTCTGGCTTGCTACTATCCAATTACATGAAAGTGCAAAAATATTTGGACACTTTTTTGAGCCACTGTACTTCTGTGCCCATTTAGCAGCAGATCCTTTAATGAAGGAAAGCATAATTGAGATTCTTTGCCTTTCTGTGATAGTAGGCCACTGTGTCATATAGAGGGCTACTTGTGTTATCCACATTTTGGCATCAATTGAATCTTTTTGCCTGTGAATTCCGAGGGTTTTGCCATTTTGATTGATGGTTGAGATGGGGTGATGGATGAGGAAAATGATGGTGTGGCAGCCAACCTTGCAGTTTTGCTTTCCTGCAATTGTAGATGTAATTCTAGATCTTGATTTCTACTGTTAAGTTCTTCATTTCTCAACTGTAGTTTGTCTATCATGACCTGAAAACTTCTACTGTTTTCTGCAATCACATCCCAAACAAATTGGATGAATCCTTCTGGGGTTGTTGGGAATTGAGGTGTATCACTGGGTGGTGCAACCATTCCTGCAGACATAGTACCAGTTGTATTCTGGAACCCGATTTACCAATGTCTGTTTGAAGAGCTAGTTGTAAAGGCTCTTCCGAAAAAAAAAATGATGAAAGGATGTGAAAAAGAAGTAGGTATTTGGAAAACTGAAGTGGTCCCTGATATCTGATTGGATCTACCTCGTACTTCAGGGTCAAAGGGTCCTGGTAAAACCCAACTGATGCTTCCCTAGATACTAACTAAAAGGAGATACATAAAGTATACTTCATCAAGTGGGAAAACTAGAATGACACACTCCACTCTTCCAGCCGAAGCTTACAAATGGCAGTCTTGGACTAGAAAATTCCTCTAAATACTTGAATGAAGTATCCTATGTGCATACAAAGAGAAGAGTATAGATGAAAGGAAATTATAGTAACATTGAGTAGGCAGGGTTTTGGGCCAGCACTCAAAGTTGTAGTGACATGCCTAATGTTGTGAACACCTCTGTATACTGGCAGCTGCAATATAAGGCAGGGCCTGGTATAGGACTACTAAATATGAAACAGATAGGTATGAATGCGCTCAAATGAGCAAAGAGGAGAGTGATAGAATCAACAAGGTCACAGCTGTTAAGCCGGGCAAGATAAAATGTGTGTAATCGTTCTATCACAGTTGAAGGTGTGAGGATATCCTACAACACATTCAAATGGGAAAGAAGGATTGTCTGATGATAATGGTGTGCAAGTGGTAATGCATAGAGTCGGAGTCCCCTATAGTTCAAACCTAATGTCACAACCCACAAACAAATAAACACTAGGGCAGAGACCAGGACTCAAACAAGGATATCACAACAAAGTAGATGGGAGCAAGGATGTCTTGGATTGCTAGACCATGCTAGATACAAGAGGTTTGAACTAAAGAACTACTAACTACAATCGACTACCTATATACATATATTGAAACAGAGATTGAAACTGAGTATGAACTGACTAACCAATCATTAAATAGTAAAGAGAATTGTATGATGTTTACATAATAGAATATTCTGGAAATGAATCATGTGACCTTATCTTATCTAATCTTCACAATCATAGAACACATCTTCTTCTGAGATCTGAGTCGTGGGTGCTAAGGGAATAAAGGAAATTGGAACAGAGTTTGTAGATGCTGGGACTGGCGCTTTCTCTGAGCGTTTAAACAGGCACTTATCAGTTCCAAGGAAAGAATAGTGATGTATGTTAGGGATTTTTGAGAGTACTCGTGACAGTTTGGTGTTGAACGCGAGAAGTATAAAGTTGCATCTTTGAGAATCTGTGTTGAACATTGTTAGTGTTGTCACGTCACATGTGTCACTTCTTACCTTCAACACATCTCGCAACTGTTGAACCAGAGCCCACCCGTCCTTGGTCAGTTCATAGTCACCAAGCCCCAATTTCCGCATGTCTGTTATCTTGTCAATTTCTGCTTGGTATTCCAATGCAAAATTGAGCATATCGAAGGTCAAATTCCACCTGGTGGATACATCACACAGCATGATTCACACACAGAGATACAAGTCCTCGATGATCTGTTTCCACACTGTCATATACCAATAATCTAGGAACAGATCCGGAACATCCGGTCCACAGATCTGATCCAGATCCATCATCCGTATCTGTCGTCCGGTCCACAGATCCGCTTTGATTCTTATTTCATCTCCTGTTCATATAACCTTAATACAGTGTCTATCCCCTTTCGGTAATTCTTGTACTACCAGTACTCCGGTTATCTATCTTCCGTTTGTCTTACTGATCCGTTACTCATTCTTCATATCTGTTTCATGCTTTGTGATCAATCCTCCTTACCAATAGACTTTCCACATGCTTCGTACATAGCCTTTACTTTGCTGATTGATCATTCTGTTAGATACCTACAGTATATAAACTCATGTATAACTCTGTCGAACCTTAGTTCGAATATCATCTTAGTTTGCACTCATTCCGTTCACCTTCCGTTATCCGTCCGGACTTGAGTTCGCGCTCTTGTCTACTCTGAGACTTAGGATTGATTCCTATAGTCTATCCATATCCGCCTCTGTCCTCGGACAGTCTTATCCACTAGTTTCTAGTTCGGGCTTCATCCAGATTAGCCATTACTCTATACATCCGATATCCATAGACCTTAATGGATCCAGTATGATACTCGTCCGCCCCATAAACGCGATACTCTAGTATTCAGAAATAAGGGACAATACTCGGGAAAGGGGCACAGCGCACGAGCTGAGGCCAAAGTCCTTCGGATCTGATACCCTTGAGTATGCTACTTAACACACACAGGCAGAACAATAGTTGTCGAATGGATGATTTTGAATGCAAGTTTTCATAGCTGTGATCCGTGTTAGTTTGTGCAGGTGAGTTTTGCTTATTAACACTGTCATCTTCACTAAGACAAGCTTCACTGGATGGATACTGTCCATCAGTTCCTTGCGCTCAGCCTCTTCCAACAGCTGTAATTCATCAACCCAACCCTCATCATTATCTTCACTTTCCTGGTGCTTGTTTGGATCTTCGCCTGCTGTTTGAGTGTCCTCAATCTCTATATTCCTGGTAAGTTTATCTAGTTCTGGATCTGTGCTACTGCCTGATTTTGTGTCAAACTCATAAATTAAAGACTTTGCCATGAGGTTCATGATATGCAAAAAGCATTGAGTTCAGTTTGTCTCACCAGTGAAATGTGCCACTCAATCCGCAAGCTCTGTGACAAGTGTACCATTGGATGCCGCATTATCTGCTGTGACGCTCAATATCTGCCCCAGTCAGGTAAGGGTTTTATGGAGTGACTAAACTTAAGTACCTTGTCTGATATGCTGATGTCTTTTAGAGTATCTGCAAATGCATCTGCAAGATTTGCACCACTGTGAGACTGCAATATGTCAGCATGTGTTCGAACTTTGGGTGAGTGTATTTATGTACCTTTGCTACCTCAACTATGTCTAGTATCATTGAGAATGGCTGACCCTCATGCTCTAGATGCATGGAGATGGCTATATAAGCCCTGTGATTTGGTGATGTCCAGGCATCTGTTCCGAAATTCAGTTCACCATCATAATTCTAGTAATTTGCTTTAGTTTGCTGATCTTCCACACTACATTTGACTTACTTGTAGCATCTGCGCTATTCGTTCACAAGTCTTGACAAAGACTTGCTTTACATCACGAGCAACTGTTGAGGGTGAAGGTATGTAATATTCTGGGCACCCTGTCTTCATCAAATTCTGAAACCTTCGATCATTCACAGTTTTGAATGGTCTTAGACTCTCCAACACCCAATGCACAATCTCTGCCCTAGGTCCTATCAGTAGTGACATCATCAAGTGGATGGAAAACAAACCTTGTCTCTGTGCAAGTATGCTGTCTGTGTGAGTAGGTAACTTTGCCTTAACCTTTTTGCTCAAATGAGCTTTTGATAGTTCCTGTCTCAAGCAGATCCTTAACAACTCCATCTCGTGCAGCAGCAGTGTCCCTGTGCTCCATTGCCATTTGCAAGGCTGCCTTGCTCCAACAACTTTTTATATGCTTTCACATGTTTCCAGTAGATTTTGCATCTTTCTTATTGAGGTATCGCCAAACCTTGTGTTTGCAGCCCCATGCTGCACATTTGAACACATGACAACAACGGTTGTCGTGATATTTAATTTCTGGAGTAGGTTCGAAGAAAGCATATATAGGTGATGTCCAATCCTTCATCAGCCTGTCTACAATCTTGTTAACTAAACTTTTTAATGTTGTTTGAGCAGGTAGCTACCTAGTTCTGCATCAGAAGATTCTGCAGGGTCATCAACTTTGATATTGTTCTTTTCAGATCCATCACTGTCAGACTCAATGATGATGGCATCTGAAAAAGTAGCTTCTTCTTCAGTTCAAACTGTAGCTCAATATATGGATGGTGTAGTAGTATTGTTAGATTGTTCAATATCAACAGGTGCCATTACTTTTGTATGTTTTGATGTCTCCATGGTTTGCTTGGCTCGGCTGCCTTCTGCAGCCATTGCAAGGACCTTTTCAGTGGGCCATGTGGTCTGTTTAGGTAACATGATGAGATGGCATGGAGGAATAGTTGTGAAAAGTTTTATCCTAGAGTTTGCATTTGTGATGTGGTACCATATAAGTTACAGACAATCAAGGTCCATTATTTAGTCCAGGGGTACCACCCATGGTCCACAGGTCCATGGGTCATGAAATCCCTACCCATACCCTTACCCCTGGGTACCTCTACCTATGACCCCTAGGGGTGACCCATACCCCTGCTGATCCCTACCATTGAACATGTGAGCTGTGGATGCACCAGGAGGACTACATCATCTACCTTCTACAAGAACATGGGATGTCTCACTGTAACCCTGTCGCACTACCAATGGATCCAAATTTCCCATTTGGATGCCCAACTGACTTGCATCCACATGTCAATGACTTAAAAACAGAATACTGTAAGATTGTCGGTGAACTCCTGTACCTTGCCATGTACACTTGTCCAGATATTGCTCACACTGTGATGCGGCTTGCTCAGAACAATGGATTGCCAAAACCCTGCCACTACACAGCTGCGAAACACATCTTGTGTTACCTCTCAGGCACTGTGGGCATGCACGTCCACTATGGGGGTGTCGGTGTGAATGCCACCCTCCATGGGTTCAGTGATTCTGACTGGGTTTCGTGTCCTGAAGACCACATCTCAGTTTCAGGCTATGTCTGGTTCTACAATGGTGGCCCTATATCACACTCCGTGAAAAAGCAAACAACTCATGCACTTTCATCCACGGAGGCAGAGTACATGGCCTTAACAGCAGCAATACAAGATTGACTCTGGCTCCAGTCATTTTTTGGTTGTATCAGTGTCCCACTCACATTACCCTTACAACTTTTCACCGACAACACAGGAGCCATCACACTCTCGAAGGAGGCTGCCAATCACATCCGAACAAAACACATTGATTTGCAATATCATTTCATTCGGCGTCACATTGAAGAAGGCACATTTCTCCCCATCTGGCTCTCTACCCATAAGAACACCATGGATGTGTTCACAAAAGTCCTACCTCGTCCCATATCCATTCAGCATTGTTCAGGTCTCACCTTAGTGTCTCGTTGAGGGGGTGTGTTGAGAGTACAATGCCGACACTTAGATTCATTACCATCCATCATCACAGACTCTTTACATAATTTACCTTATAAGCTCGTCTTCTGTGTTCATTCATACCTCAGCAGTTCTCTCTCAGATGCTGAGGTATGTATCAGGTCTTTCCTGCCTGCCATCCTCATCTTACTGTATTGTTAATGTCATAGCAGTTCTCTCTTGGATGCTGAGACTTCATCTTTAGTATTTCTTTCAAGAGTCTGTAGAATGAGCAAGAACTTACCTGATGTTTGCGCGACCCCACTCGGCAAGGTGATAACAGACATTTCAGTAGGGAACAAGTAGCCCAGGACATAGAGGATATCCTGCATCTGCCAGAAAATATTTCCCAGGGGGAGTTTGAAAGTCAAAAGAGCAGGCATCCTCATTGACACGCGCATCTGTTGCTGACCCTTCCCAGCCTGTGAGTGTGTATGTGAATTTGAGGTCAAAGTCACATGCAAAGAGGCAGTTCTGTGATACAAAGCCCTTCCGATTACAATAAATGGGACATTCAACAGCCCTGACAGCTGAAGTTACATGCCACACCTTTCAATTCAATGTCCCATTGAGCGTGTTTCCAAAGATGTGTCTTTTGAAAGTTCCAGTCTGTCTTGATGTCCTCAATGGAGGATGTCATGGTGGCATATTCAACATAAGCCTATTAGTATTGTGTCAGTACCAATGACAATTCAATGAAAAGAAAGAGAAGATTACCTTGAGTGCGATATCGTAGATGAGGAATTCAGCATCTATCATTGCAAGTGTCTGCTCTGTATGCACATTGAGCCTGATTACACTATCTAAGTGCAGGTAACTGCGAATGACCTGAAGAAGGTGGTAGCCTTCTGAACTGACTTGGCATTTTAAAACACTGAGCGCTGCATAAAATGCTTGCTTTGCAATAATCAGCTAAGAAAACTCAACATCAACAGGCGTGTATGGACATACCTTGACCAAGTCCCACTTCTTATTGCCATCGCTAAAGGTGATATAGATGATGGTGGTGAAATGGGTGAGAGCGTGCCATCGAGGGAACTCAGCGATCCTGGGTGCAAGGGCTTTAGTGATGTCAATTATAGTAAAAAAGACTTACTGTTTCTTGAATTTGTCCTGGGCCTCACGCCCAAGATCAGCGAGGATCATCTTCAATTCTCCAAGTAAATGTACCCCCCCGTACCACCATGCACAGTATGTAAGTCATCCAGGCTTAATGCCTTGTGAGGGTCAGAATTCTCAATGAGCCACAGGACATTCTGAGCATACATTAGTTGAGAAGATTAGAAGAAAAATTTGACTTACTGAGACTGGACACAATCCTAGCCCTTTCAAAATTTCCTCTCCTTGAGTTTGGTTGCATTTGTAAATGTCAAGTGCGGCCTGTGCATCTTTTGCAGACCTGATTGGAAATGTCTTGGACAGGTCATGAAGCTCATTGAGAGGGACAAGACAGACTGGACATGGGCACTTGTATTGTACACCATGTATGAGAGACATCATACATCTAAT
>MU177951.1:83644-155036 GCA_016695465.1 Suillus americanus | reverse complement strand
ACTTTAGCCGAAGCTCTTATCGAGCCGCTACTGTTCAGAACTATCCTAGTTCATAACACCTGAAGAGGGCAGCTCTGCGCCTCAAGGACCGTGGACGTGATTCCGACGACGAGATCTGTTGTATCACTGGCATCTCACTCTCTACACTATATCGCACTCAACAACGTCAGCTCCTCATTGGAGATGTTGCAAATGCACCTGCAATTGGGCATGGCCGCCCACGGAAACTCACGCATATTGACTGCCAGTATCTCATTCATCTTGCATGCCACAAACCCACCCTCTTCTTAGATGAGTACAATCAGTGTCTCATTGATTATCATTATCTTCCTGCATCACTGTCAACTATTCACTGCAATCTCACACATGCGGGACTGAACCTCAAGCATGTACAGAAACTCACATCCGAAAGGAAACCACTTGTCGGAACTGAGTAGGTGATTGTAAGGGAGTCGATATCAAGCACTTGGCCATTGGAGTACAGCCCAGAATGCTCCAAGAGATTACGTCATTTCAGGACCTCAAGGACTTTGACGAGCATGTTGCTGAGCCAATAGTCCTCATGAATATATACAACCTTGTTGATGCTTTTCGGTTTTGCATTTTTGCGTTGCTTTGAGACATCCAACTCGGAGCCCAATGGAATGAACTTGATGTTGAATCGTAGACCCTTGCCATCATTGAATGCACTTATGCCCCCTGCAGAGTTCACTGCAGTTCAGTATTGCTATTGTTACAGGTCATCAAAAAATAGGCTTACAGCTGTCATTGGTATCATCATCCAATGGTGCATCCTCGTCATAAATCGGATCATCATCAAATGGTGGCATGGTAGGTATCAAGGTATGTATTATGAATGGGTACAGGGTCAGGGTATACACGACTGGTCACTCATTCCATGATGCAAACTTTTTATTTCGTTTTTGGTAAATGTCATTATATTTGCAAATAGCTATAAAATGTAGTGCCAACTTTTTTTTGTACAGTGCCGACTTTTCTGTATGGCGCCTACTTTTTTTTGTTATGCCAACTTTTTCAGCACTCTTTTTGAGTCTAAAAAATAAGTGTGAAAAAGTGACAATAAGTGGTTGGTCACTTATCTAAGTGCTCAAAAAGCTTGAAAAGTGAACTCATGATTTACTGATGACAGATCAGTCTGCTCACCTCTTGCCAACCGTTCTCGAAGCTGTAATTAAAGAAGTAGATTATACAATTTCAGGGCCAGTATCTAGTGATGCCATAGATGAGCGCTGAGCTCGTGGTAGCAGCAGGCAAACTTGTTCAGCTGCTCACAGACGATATGAGGACCATAGATTATGCTGTAGCCACATTTGATTACTAATCTGTTCTACTTGCCTGTGACTTCGCGAAGTATAACGAAGTGCACTTCGAATAACTTCGTTGCTATCGAAGTCTACCGAAGTGCCTCAAATTTCCACTTCAATTCCCTTCGGTTCGCTTCGCGGCAACACTACTTCCGGATCTATTGTCAGTAGGGCCTGGGTTTGGGGTTGCTACCTGTCGAATTCAAATTGTCGGATATCGGATCATAACGGTAAATCTGGACCATGACTATTAGGTATTAATTCGTTAAGTTAGGCCCGTACTATAGGAAGTTATGATAGTCACTCACGGTACTCAGTCATTAATTAGTACTTGCATGTACTAGATAAGAGCATGGTACGTGCTAGTGAAACATGTACCTGACTTGCAAATGATCTCGCTGAGCTGACCTAATAAATTAGTCCGCAAACTTCTGTGCGCTCGAGCGCTCAATGCCCACTCAATTTTCTATCTTGTGATACGAAGTATTCGCTTGTGTACATTTTACCTCATCAAGAAGATCTTGTGATTGCGATTACGGGGAAGGTGCCAAGTCGATACTTCATTTGACATAAAATGGGACAGCAAATTTCATCGGATGACAGTACGCGTACGCGAATTTGGTCTGAAGAAACGCCCAGTCAACAGTCTGGCTTTGTCCTGGAACCTATGCTCAATTTTGCCAACGCGAGCGAGCCTGCTCCGTCAGCCGTCTCTCAGGCGCATATCTCGAGCCAGATAAACGGCAAACAATCTTCACCTCGCAAATTCCGGGAAGTTATCAACGAGGTCACCGCTCCCCTGACGCTGAGTCTAGTACTCGAGAATAAGGGCAATGTTGCTCGTGATCATCTTGCATCAGAGCGAACCTATCTTGCCTACGTTCGCACCAGTATCGCATGCGCAAGTGCTGGAGTAGGTGAGACTGACTCGTATATCTCTGCCCATGACAATCAGTCACTTACAAGTAGAGGCGAATTAACAGCTCTCGTACAGCTGTTCACACTCTCCAGTTCCACAAACACACATATGTATGATCAAGGAAGGATTGATCCACAGCGTTTTGCTCGACCACTCGGTGCCACGGTGGTGCTTTTGGGCTTGTTCATCCTAATTTATGGCAAGTCCTATAGTTGTATTGATGCCTCATAGTACATTCTCATAATTTGTAGGCCTTGTACGCTACTTCATGACCCAGGCAGCCCTCCTACGGGGTTTCTTCCCGGTGGCACGCAATTCTATTGCTGCAATAGCATTTGCCCTTGGGGCCGTCGTGGGCATTGTTTTTGGGGTGTTGGTTGCTGGAACTTGAGACTAGAGCCCTCATATATCCTCTTCACACCTGGCCCGTTGCGCGCATGAATTCTACAGCCCGAAGGATAGTACAGTCGGCAGAACTTGAAGAATTCGTCGCTGCACCCAGTTCCGCCTTAAAAGGCCTGGCTGGTTGAGAAAAATACAACAATCTTCTTGTTGTCGGTTTTACGTCCCGTAGTATCTGATATGATATATCTGGAACTGGGGTCTACCATGCATCCAGCGAGAGATAATTAAACTATTGGTTACCACCACATCGGTTGAATTCACGGGCCGCATGATGCGGCTGCGCGCGTAACCAAATTTAACGCCTTTGTCACAGCCTTGAAGTTATCTCGTTGTTAGATGTAGCATTCATTCAAGCTCATAGGGGCATTAATTGTGATTTAGTTTTGCTTGAGGAGCTTTAAGAATTGTGCCAGACCATGTGTGGTTTTTGAAGATTAGTACGAGATGTAGGGATGCACGAACAGTATCAGAATCTTACTTGCTGATGTCATCTGGATCCGAGCTCCAGACTGAACTCCAATTTGACTCCATTGTTGAGTTCTGCCTGTGTCTGCCTCAACATGAAACACTTGGTTCCGAGCCGCAGCGTCAGGTTTTTATGGACACAACCCTAGATCTGTATCCCATCATTCCACCAATGCCAAAATCAGTTATTTCCTCGATCTCTGATACCGTCATTCTTCTTCTAAATACCCCAATTGTTCCTCCGCTGTCCAAATATACAAAGGACGTCGCGCTCACCGAGTTGCCTCGTTCGACTCCTCGACGACGTGCGGAAGCACTGGAGCTGGAGAGATCTCGTAGCGTAGATCTGGCTGCTGGAGATCTGTCCCTACAGGTAGGTAATTTAGGATGGCCTTGTCTCTGAATTATCTAACAGCCTTGGCAGGGAGTATCAAACGAAAGCGGACGTACGAGTACCGAGAGTCACGGACCCGGAAGTAGTAATCAGTCTGTAAGAGACGACCTGCCTACTGGGATGGTGGAGCCAGTCACACATCAGTTGTTCAGGCGGCCATCGTATATACAGGCAAGTATGACTTATACACACTCCATTTCGTCAGTTTTGACCATGCATAATCAGGAGGAGTTAGAGCCCGACCTACATCTAGCACCAGATGCTGAGCGCGCAGCGAGCCGGGAAAAAATGTAGTTCAGGTTTGTATGTTGTAACTCCAAGTTGGTTGTATGATCCCCAAGCCGGTGTGGCTGGAGCTAATGGAACAGCAAGTCTAGTCGAATGGTGTCATTGATTTAATTATTTGGCTCGTATAATACAAACACGCTACCCCCAAACTCCCATCGTTATCAACGCAAGTCTTCAGGCGTGAAGAATGTAACGCGTATCACTTCTTGAACACCTTCAAGAGTACAAACCTCGTTGTGAGAACCAGTGGAAGTTTTGAGCAGGGTAATCTGTTCCCCAAAACCATCGAACTGATCCATTAACCCGAAGTTGGGGATGACGGTATGGGTCAGTGAGGACTCTCGTGTTTCCCTTCGCGTGACCAGTTGAGCATGGTACTCGTTCCACTGTTGTGTTGACCACGACTCTTGGCTTGTTGGCGGTGAGTAGACGGGAGGGAGATATGGTTCCAAGAGAGCATCAAAAAGAGCGTCGGAGTGGGTGTGTGAGATATCCCAGTCATTCTCCGCGTGCAGTATCAATATTGGTACCTTGAGTTTCTGGACGTAAATTGGTGAGGTGCTAGATAACCCAGGAATAGGACATTTACATACCGATATCACCGACAAAGTGTCAAACTTGTGGACTAGAAAACTCTTATAAATATCTTGAGACGCACAAAGTCAGGGTATGTCGGCGTTTGGTGATGTTTGCCAGGCTTACCGGCCGCTCGAGGTATCATGTTAATAGGTAACATGACAGGAAATACACCGAAAATGTTATAGGTATCTAACAGGGTATAGAGCGAGGAGAAAGGAGACATAAGGACAGTCCCTCTGAACTTGACGCCCTCTTCGGACAGATCGACAGAAAGCCTAGACGTCACTGCAGTTCCCAAACTGTGACCGACTATAAGGACATCCTGTGGTGAAGCACCTTGCGCTATCAGCCAATCCCATGCAGCTCTTGCATCTAGTGACAAGCCGTCCTCTGTGGGTGTACCTGGACTATCTCCAAATCCACGATAATCTATTGCTAGGACATTTGCATTCAGGCGCGAGGTAAACCCGGAATATAAGCGAACACGCATGCTTAGAGCTCGCGTGGCAGCATTGCCGTGGAAAAAGAGCACAGTAGGACGCTGTGTCACGGCCTCTGAAATGTGCAATTCTGCGGCAGATGGAGGTGGGGGAAAGGACAAGTTGTGATATATGGTATCTGAGAGAATGAACCATGCGCCGAGAGTATGATTGTCTGCGGTTTGAATCTTGATGTTCGCCGTTTTCCCAGCTAACGTATCCACCACAATCGGTCTAATGAGTTCGAAAGAAATGCACGCGATGGAGTGAAACGTACGTGCAAGACCATGCCTTTCCGGCGCATCAAAATGCGCGTTCCAAGGTAGCTTCAAAGCGTTCATGTATAGAATGCTTAATTATGCCTCGAGTTCTACATGCGCAGTCGTGAAGGATGAACGATTGGACTTACTGGGACTGGAACCAGGGCACTGCTAGAAGGATGACAGCCCCAAGATAGAGAAATCCGAGGACCGCAAAACCCCTTCTAAGCCTCGCAAACAAACCATCGTTGTCTGGTTGGATGGACATAAAGAAGTAATGCTGGCAGTGACCGCGGCGAGTTTGGTAGAGAACTTATCTATTACCTAATGGCATCTGAATAACCAAATTCATTCGCACGATGCGGAGCTCAGATAAACCAACCATACGCTCAGTAAGACTTAAGTTCACAGTGTCGTCCGTGGCCTAAAGCTAGCGCTTATCAGTCGACTCGGAAGTATTCTGTATTTCTACTTCGCCTTAAGTGTGCGCTGCTTCTCTCCATTATCTTCTGTACAAAATCTCGGACTCGCCGAGGACGAACCGCTCCTCAACAGAACTTTGGGGTGGTTGGACTGGCATTTGTGCCCGTGCGGCGCGCACACTCACAGGCCAATATTAGTGCTCTTGGAACCTTGAACGGTACATTTTCTTTCTGCTCGGAACTAAATTGTAGGGGAGTTATCCAATATTTAAAATATCCTTCAATGAGAAAGTATGGAGCATGAACTGCACAATATTGATGCAGCATCGCGACCACAGAAGTGAATATCCAAGATGTTGTAAAATTGTTCTCACCCTGGAATTTGCACACACTCATTCAATCGTGGAAACATCCAGGGACAACAACAAACCCTGGCGCAGATTACAAACTCTTACAACTCGACTTGGTCCCCGTCGGCATGATGACTACTTGTAATACGTCGTCATAGCCTGGGACTGCGTGTACACGGACTACGGCCATTGTTCTTCTGTGCAAGCTTCTCCGTCCCCTCATGGTCCACATACTATCTATGTCTGGTTACGGGTCAGTTCTCATGTTCTTTTCCATGATCACGCCAGTCACGCCATTGGTTTCTTTCACAATTACCCCTTCTGGATGCGTCAAATAGCTCTTTCAATTGATCTGCGCCAGTCTCTACTAAGCCTGGCAAGCAAATGCCGTAAAACAAGTAGCATCGTACTCATGGGGCTGCTCCAGATATTGGTCCCACTGATCATCCACTTCTCATTCGGGTCAACGGTTTGATATAACCGCAAGCATTCCTACGATCCACTTCACCTTCTTGGGGGGGCTAAAGAGGGTCAACAGAGGCGCACCTGGTCCAGGTCTCGGTACAATCACGGGATTACGTCTGTAAATCTATTGCACACGCAAAACACGCTGCATCTCATACTAATCCGTTGGCTCCCGAGGATGAATTTATCCCGGCATTTTTATCGAAGACAAATGCTCGGCTGAGAGATTGTCGAATGCAGGGAAATGCAAAGAAGTAATTCTTCGAATTTGTGCTCCTTGACAAAACGACTGATTTACCTACGGACAGTGGTAATTATCGCGCATGGACTCGGAAGTGTACGAATGGTCAAACGGGAATTGCAACACCTTCACGACAGCAATCCAGACAAGTATGCTCGGAATGATGTTACTTGATTAAAAGTTACGAAGAGCTCGAGAGTGCTGCAGAGCCTGCGGGGACTGATAAATCCTCAGCAGAGGGAGTCATTTATGCCCACTCGACAGATACTATGGATGGCTCGTAGAACGAATAGTGCTTGATAATCAAGTACGTGGTCTTCGTGTTGACACTTTAGCTTGGAATGTAGAATGCAGCACATCTCATTGCGCCGTATAGCGTTGACAATACCACTATCTTCGAGGAGACGTCTCACATGCGGTCATAGATATTTCGAAATCAGACCGTTCGCCGCCCGGTCGATTCCGGAATGCCTTGTTGGAACCATGACGTGCGAGTGATGGACCTCATGGGTTGTTGAACTCATCCTCTCGAAGATTCAGCAAAAAAGACGCAAATTTGGATCGGCGAGCGGTTCTTTCCGCGCAGATGTCCGACCAGGAGGGTATTAAGAAGTAGGGCATTTTGAGCATCTGAGATCCCTGTTTGATCTCGACGGCGAACTCCTGTTGTAATGACCGCGCATACGTCCTAGGGTTGGAGACGTACTACTAAGAGACTGGATAAGGTGAGAGTTGACTACAGCCAAGACCTTCCTATACTACAATGTTCGCGTCCCATTTAGTTGGCCGCAGATCTGGTTGCTGTGCCACGTACGTAGTAGTGGAGTGTAATCTTCACCCTGATTTGAAATTTTTTGTTCCATTTAGTACTGTGACTTAGTACTTAGTACTCGTGTCTGATTACATGTAATTCATCATTTCCCTAACTTCAGCGTCCAACCGTTCCTGTTTCTGCCTTTGATGCCCATGACTTTGTACAGAAACCAAATGCCAGTCAAAGTTCGGCCTATGGAAGAACAAGCAAGAGAGTCACCTGGATCGAGTACCCTTTTACAAAATGCTGCTGCAACTCGTGAAACTCCTTCCTTCCTCCGTAAACTCGGGGCCGGCATCATATCAGACGTCCGCGCTCGCGCTCCTTGGTATTTTAGTGACTGGACAGACGCATGGAATTATCGAGTCGTTCCCGCAACCGCCCTCATTTTCTTTGCAAAGTATGTCAGTGCACTCTACGCATGATCCGCTCTCACAGATGCGGCGTATAGTGTTCTACCTGGCATAGCATTTTCGCTAGACTTAATAGAGACGACTCAGCAATACACAGTTGCTGAAGTCCTTATATCCTCATTCATGGCTGCGTTTGTGTTTTCCGTATTCGGCGCGCAGCCGCTTACAATCGCGGGCGTTACTGGTATGCAAATTTCAGCGTCTATCACGATGTGACGATGTCCCGTAGCGTCTCGGGCTATTCATAGTTGACTATTTAGGACCAGTCACAGTTTTTAACAAGACGATATATGACATCATCAACAAGCAGCCCGATGCACCAAATTATCTGCATTTTGTAGGTTGGGTCTACTTTTGGGCTGCAATCATCCATTGGGTAACGGCCATTTTGAACTGTGGGTAACCTTTTCTCTTCAACGACTTCCCTTTTTAAAGTTGATTTTGGCTCTCAAGGGTGTAATTTTCTGAAATATGTTACTCTGTTCTCTTGCGACACGTTTGGCTTCTACGTCTCCTGGGTGTACCTCCAATATGGAGTACAAGTGATCACTCGACAATTCAGTGGGGATTTCGAAGGTGCTTTGGTGGGTATTATCCTTGCCATCCTGATGCTCGTAACGTCATTCTTGTTCCAATGCCTTTCGGAGACCACGTTGTTCCATCGTCATATCCGTCGTTTTCTCTCGGATTATGGAATGCCCATCTCCCTTATTGCGGCTTCAGGCATGGCATACTGGGGCCGTTTTAGTGCTTCTAATCCTACTATGTTACCAGTGGGCAGTGCGTTCCAGGCTGCCAATGGAAGAGCGTGGCTTGTCAAATTCTGGGAGCTAGATGGGAAATGGGTTGGCATTGCGCTTCCCTTCGGAATAATCCTTTGGATCCTGTTTTTCTTTGATCACAATGTCTCGGTATGTCCCACTACTCGCATACCGACATCCAGGCTCATTGCTTGATAGTCCCTGATAGCTCAGGGTTCGCAGTTTCCTTTGCGGAAGCCACCCGGTTTCCACTACGACTTCTTCCTTCTCGGTATTACGACATTCATAGCGGGACTCATCGGTGTGCCTGCACCCAACGGGCTTATACCTCAAGCACCTATTCACACCGCCTCGTTGCTTGTTATGGGAAAACCTTCCCAGAAAAATATAGATGAAGAAGAGCAGATCACCAGACCACCCTCGCAATCTGGCAATGATTCCAACGGTGTAGTTATAAAAATGGAAAAGTCATTTGACTATTCCATCAGTCGGCGAGAAGCCCCTATCGCCGTCGTTGAACAACGAGTTTCCAATCTCGCTCAAGGTTCGCTGTGCCTTGTGTTACTTACCGGCCCGTTTCTGCATATACTGGGTCTCGTCCCAAGAGGCGTGCTGGCTGGCCTATTGTAAGATTATCCACTGTCATTTGATTCCGTTGATCATGGTGTACTAGCTGGTTCATGGGCGCGAATGCGCTCAAGGGTAATGGAATCACCATCAAACTCCTGTACCTCATACGTGACAAGACCCTCACCTCACCTGATGACCCACTGCGCAAAGTCAGGAAATCCCGGCTATTGATGTTTGTGGCTGTCCAACTTGTGGCCTTCGGAGCGACATTCGTGGTTACTCAGTCCATTGGTAAATCGTTTGTCATCTATAAGTTGCGATCTTGCTTTAATTTCAGAGCAGCTGCTATCGGCTTCCCAGTCATAATTTTACTTCTTGTTCCTCTTCGAACCTACGTAATTCCGCGGCTCCCCTTCACCCAGGAAGAGCTTTCTATCCTCGATGGCCCCACAGCTTCTCCATTTGTGAGTTCGTCGCTCTTACGCCCGCTCGAAAGCTCATGTGTTCGATGCAGACGATGGAATCTGTTGGCGGATCTCTCCACACCGCTTGACCATTCTCCAACCAGTCATTCTCTAGCTGTCCATTGCTCTCGTGTTTGATGCTGAAGTACTATACTATTTTCCGATTATTGTAATCACGGTGACATGGCCCTACCGTGACACGTGTAAACAGTGCGTACAGTGTGCGTTCGTTGTATCATCTAGATGTACATATAAGAACCCGTTACGGTTGGAGCAATGAAGGCACCAACCAACGGGGGTCAGTAGATAGTACAGCGGTACCTGTAAAAGCACAGGAGGAGTGTGCGCGCGCATAGTCGAGAAGTCCGCATAATCTCTTAAAGCTGTGAGTTCGTGTTATGGTTAGACTGATTATACCGTACTGTGCTCAATGCTCGTGCGTGCAAACGTTATTAAGATACCTCCTCACCTGTCTCCATGGCCAAAGGAGCGAGCCGCACCCTTCAGATCTGAGATCTTCATGTTTGTGCAGTCATCATAAACGGACTGACGAAGGTGCTCTAGGTCTCCTCTTCCTTATCAGTAAATTCATGCTGGTGTGCTTGCAAATTGCTCCATTCTCGATACATGCTAAACATACCCAGTCGGCAGATCGACATGGTTGCTATACACAATTGCTTTGAGTACCATGCGATCCGATCTGTTCCGAATCACTGATGGGCTTAGCGAGCCTTGACCTTGAGGGCAAAACCCACGGTCTCTCTTCTTGAGACGTGTGACTCGAAGTCGACAGGACACAGTGGCTACACTCAAATGCAGGAAGCAAGTGCTTCCCGAGTCCTACTGTCGAGACACGATTCCAAGGTACAATTATGGAGATATGATGAGACTCACCTATCGAATTCGATTTGAATTCCAATGTCTCTCATACACCAAAGCGCGAGAACAATAACTCTAAACAGTTTCAGGTAAGAAGTGGGACAATCGTTTAGACCGCTTCGTGAGATCGAAGGTGATGTCTGGAACTCTGGGATGCTCATAATGGACAGAAACTACAAATCTTGAGGAATTGGGCTCGGCTAATTGTAGGTTGAATATCTTACCACCATGGTTACCAAGCCGCAGCGTCGTCGACCCAAATGCGAACGACTGAACTACCTACCTGCAGCCTGAGTGCGCGAGTATTGGTAGATCAAGAACGACTGGCTTCCATACACTAGTATCAAAGTCTGACAACAGGATACTAATTAGTTGATTTTCTTGAGTGGAATCCAATTCCTACCGTGCAGCACATGTTCAAGCACTAAATTGATTGCATACAAACGCAAAGTGCCAAGAAAAGGCGCCTGATGACCGAGGGGCTGAGGGTTAGTCGGTTCCCTCTATCGCCGAGGACGAGCTTCAACATGACCCTCGGCCCGGGAGATCATGACGAGTTGAAAAGATCAGTGTAACTCTGTTATCTGCCGCACTGTGTGGGATTGGGCGCCGTGGCAATCATTGAGATCTTATTGAGACTCAAGTTCAAGGTGAGAGTTATTAGATGATCAATAATGTGTCTCCTTTGTCTTCCAGGTTTGTCTTCCCGCTGATTTCGTCATTCACTGCCTAATGATTACGGTGAGATCTACCTTGCAGTTGCTCGTCTGGTTGGATCTAAGTCTTAATTTATGTAGTGAATAGGGAGATTGAAGACAAGCTTGTGCGCTGTCACTACTACGAACGTGTTTAGACAGAGACTCCGAGTCGTGGTACTAGTAGTACTTCAAGTTGGAAGGCACATTTTTTATTGTAATTGGCTATCGTCACAGGTTGTTCCTATATGTCCCTAGTACCTCATACTCAAGGAACGACTGTCTTTCTTCTATGGACGTTATCTGGACTCTGGCTAGGGGAGCGTTCCTCGTTGATACTGTTCGAAAGTAATCAGGCACTTGGCAACAGGCTACATGGGGCAAGCCTCATCACCTGAGGGGATGTTCGTGGCCCGAGCAACAATGCACTGGGAGATATAATGTCAACAACACCCTAAGCTAGATATGAGAATTCAGGAAAAGTTCCTGAAGGAAGGAACCAATTATATTATACTGATTGAGCAGATAAGAATGAAAGCAAGGAACAATTTAAACCATAAACGGACGAGTGTCTCATTTCATCTGACACAAATGCATGATCCTCTCGCGATAACGTCTTCGTCAAACCGGCGGAAATGAACCAGGTATATATATGTGCGAATGTTTTGTGGCCTTTTCTTGATTTTATCGGTACTAGTGGGTCACATGAGTAACCAGCTCGTAGTATAGGGGGAGGACGCCAACACAACCGATGCTATAGGATGCAAAACAAGCCCGCACAACCCAGCCAGCATCGTGCATTAACAATTTGGAGTCAGGAACTTCTAGCGCTCATGCCGCTACCGATCAAGCACTCCGTCACCACTGATTCTTAACTACTGCATGTTAGGAATCTGTCCATGGTGCCACTGTATTGCATCCGGTTCGCTGTCGAGACTACACGGTTGTGAGATTTTGATGCGTGGACGTCCTGGAGGGACCTGGGCACAAATAGTAATATCATACCCGAACGTCAACACGATGCGAATTCGAAGTTATGATTTCATCGCGGTGGCTTAAATGGCAGACCAGCGCTACTACGACCCTGCTCCCTAGATCCACTGGTAGCTGCCCTTCCTAGTCCTCCGTGTGCGACACGATCATCAGTATACGGTCATCATGTCACAAGATACTGACAACCAACTGTTGGGCGTTGTGTTACTCGTTCGTCACGGTGACCGACAAGGATTTTATCAAGACCCCGACACCTATACTGCAACTGCTACGCAGATCACTCCCCTGGGCAATGTATGTCAGCAATGCTTGGCCATGTGTACTCTAATCGATTTCTTGTAGCAACAAGAGTTTTTGCTCGGCAGCTACCTACGTTCATTATACTTGAATGAGTCATCGCCTTCGTACATCCCTGGCATAAGCACAGGACTATTCGATCCGTCCCAGGTGTACATTCAAGCAGACTTTGGAGACGAAAATGGAGTCATTTATGATTCTTGCGTATCATTAACGCAGGGACTTTGGCCTGCCACACTCTCAAACAATGTCACCCTTGCTAATGGGACAATGATCACGGCTCCCCTTGGAGGGTATCAGGTATGTGTTGCTTGTTATGTGAGTCTCATGACCCCTGACTGGCATGTTGCAAAGTATGTACCTAGTGAGTTCTTGTAGATACCTCAGCAAGCACCCGGTGCTCACACAGGGTAGTCGAAACTGTGGATCCCAACCTGAGTATAGCATTGGAAGGTTTCGCTAATTGCAATGTTTGTCAAAAATCCTTTAAATTTTCTCATGATGATGATATCTTTCAGACCTTCAACACGCATACGACAGAGTTTTACAATTCATCCGTCTTTCAAGAGATGGCTACACAAAGCGCATCTTTCTTGGACTCCCTGCCTCCTTATCTGAATGGAAGATCGGTCCAGCTGGAGAATATGGTATGTTGTGAACCAGTTACATTGTATCTGTATTCTGACTTCAATTGTTGTAGTGGAATGTATGCTTACCTGCTCTTGATGCAGCGACAGGCTGAACTCGCCAGCAGATATACGACTTTATGAATGTAAATGATATCCACAATGCCACCTTTGCCAAGGCTCTCCCATCCACATACCTAGCGCAAGTACAAACTTTGGCTAATTGGCACGAGTACAACGTCTTTAGCGACCAGTCCATTGGTGGCGTCGGGAACAGTACGTCTAGTTCTTGAGACAATATTCGCTAATTTACGACGTTCACCCTAGTTGCCGGTTTGGCTATACTGCCATCGATTCTCAATGGATTTGCAGACATCATGAATTCTACACATCCTGTGCAGCTATCGATTACCGCCATTTCATATAAACCATTTCTCTCCCTCTTTAATATGACAGGCGTTGCTAGTGCAAACCCGAGTCTTGCAGGCATTGGTCAGTATACCAGTTCTATGTTCGTCGTGAGCTTAACTGACACGCAGACAGTCAACTACGCTGCCGCCGTTGCTTTGGAACTGCGTCAACCTTCTGTGAATGGTGAACCTGTCATCCGTTTTAACTTCAAAAACGGAAGCGACGCAGACTTCGTGACATACAACTTCCTCAACCGCACAGGAGATGTCCCGTTATCTGCTTTCATCGATGCTATGGCTGTGAGTCGAGGTGGCTGCTCCAAACTTGCCTCGTATTGATATATCTCCACCAGCCTGTCGCAGTAAACACCACGGCAGCTTGGTGCAGTATTTGTGCCAACAGCCAAAACAGTGGTTGCGCTGCTCTTGCTCTTGCGACAGCACAAGGAGAAGCCGCTGCTCGACCCAAAATCAGTCCAGCTGGAGCCGGCGTCCTTGGCGCAGGTTTGACTCTTATAGTTGTTGCATTGATGGGCTTCACCTTGGCTTTCCTGGGAGTATTGACGATCAGTAGGTTTGGGAGGCGGCGGTCAAGGCATCCTGGCACAGTATGTGATCTCTTTGCACGTTTGTTCTGATTGGATTTTGATGTAAATGTTAGTTCGAACTCAAAAAAGACGGCGAAAGTATATGATTCGGCCATGTGAAGATGAAGACGCCGAGGAATCTAAGAAGAAGCTAAGAACGAATGCAGCTGTAGGTTGTGAAGATGACGTATACATGTGAAATTGTAGTACAATGTGTGTTGTGTTCATACTTATGCCACAAATGCAAACTCTTTGACCATATCCCTTACCTCCAATATGTATCGTCATCATTCAGATTGTCGTACCGAAGATCGTCTTCCGCTTCGGAGCTGTCATGAAATATATCTATAGGCAGATCTCAGACCAACTTTCGAATGAGACTACGGAAAACGTACCACTCCCCTCGCTGTCATCCGAATCATCCTCATCTGGATAGTCATTCTTGTAATATTCCTCGGCTGGGGAACGTCATGTCAGATGAAGGATTTAACATTAAACCACAAATATACCATTTGAGTCTTCGTCAGCATTATCTTCCTCCTCGGACTCTGAGTCACTAGAGTAGGGATCATCTAGTGAGGGAGGAAGACCTTCACTACAAGGGCAACAACATTCCAGCCAATAGTTTCATCGCGCATTAAGCTAGGCAACTTACAGGGTTCCAATATTAGCAACTGAATTCCATTCGCTGAGTGTGCAAGGGCGCCTGTAGAACACGTCCCAAACGTAGTCCTCCACTGGGGGAGCAGCGGAGAGAACTTCCGAGGGCTCGTCATTCACTGGAAGGCATGGGCATGAGCATGCAAGACATCAAGAGAAGGGAAGCTTACTGCGCAAGTAATTTTGTAGCATGGGTAAGAATTTCGCCATGTCGGAATCAAAGACGGGAGACGTAGGCTTCTTATCAGCTGGAACGGCATCGTACATCCTGAAGTCACTTTGAGATCGAGCATCTTTCGCAGATATGACCTTTGGACTACCCCAGATTAGACAAGTATCTGGCAATATCATGGGAAGACTCACGGACTGGTAGCAAACTTGGTATTTTCAACAGATTCGCGTGTAGGAACGATTGTGTAGCGTCTTCCTTCATCAGCTAATTGCCGATGGCGTTGGGCCCCAGACAGATTTGTGATATCCGCAGGTACCGAGGGCTGGATGTTCTTTTCAGTGTGGTTTTGCGATAATTTCGAGATTTGGTTCTGTGGGAATGATAGAACTCCTATGTAACACAAACGAGACGAGTGTTAAAGATAACTCACCTGTAGCGTCTCCTGCAGTTGCTTATCCTCCCAGACGGTCTCTTCGACGGTTCGAACAAACTGAAAAACATCGCGACCACCTTTCGACTTCTTTCTGCGAACCCGAGACTCGACGACTGATGTCACAATAAGAACTTGACTTCGCGAACGGGTGACATGAGAGACACACCAAGCGCGTCAAGTGGTTCATCCGTGCGTTTGCGCTTGATGCGCACAATCGTGTACGGATGGTTGTTTGACTGAGCGTCCATCATGGTTCTAATGAATGGGGGCTTAGTACTGTACGCTGAAGCGGTAACACAAGGTGCTTAATGAAGTTTTGAAGGAAGCTGAAGAACATCCTTCATCCAGCAATTACGTCATCAAAATAGTGGATTTCGGTCCCCGTCAAAAACGTAGAGGGGTGAAATTGGCCGAGCACAGCGAGCACCCTGCACTTTGACTTACTAGAGCTCAAGTACTACTACTACTATATTTGCAGAAGCGGCCGGTGCAGTAGTACTTTACGATACAACATGGATAAACCGCAGCCCTATGCAGCTGGAGACTTGCAAGTAATACTAGTAACACTGACTCGAACGTTAGGGTGATATGTTCCAGGCTAGCTTGAAAATCCCCGCAGTCTGGATAGAGCTCGTGCCCACATGGCACTTCAAAATAATTTCAAAGGTATCATACTTGACACCGCGATGCGGTACAAGACGGCTGTTTATGGCAGTTCTTTATAGCATTTGTTTATCCTCACCCATCATATTGCAATTCTTGCAAGTATTCGTTTAAGTATTGCCCCTCACTCATCATCGCCCACTGCACCTTGTGTGCCGGGTTCACCGGCTGTTCGCCAAGCACCTAAGATAAGCTCCACAACGTCGTCGACGCCTTGGTCGTTCTTTATGCTCGTGAAAATAGTTGGGCCATCTCCACGCATGAATTTCGAATCACGTCTCATCACATCAAGAGATGCGCCAACATATTGCGCGATGTCGATCTTAAACCTCTGCAGTGAGGGGATATGACGTTTGAATAAATTCTTGACCAACCTTGTTGATTACCAGAAGGTCAGACTGAGAAATTCCTGGTCCACCTTTACGAGGAATCTTATCCCCTCCCTAGAAATGTACATGAGACAGAACTGCATCGAGGATCTGACAGACATACCGCCACGTCTATGACATATATGATGTAGTCAGCTAATTCCCGGGAATAATTGGCAGCTAAGTTATCCCCTCCGCTTTCCACAAAAAGGAGTTGGCAACCAAACTTCGCTTGAAGTGTCTCCAAAGCACCCATGTTCGCACTGATATCCTCGCGGATCGCCGCATGAGGACAACCACCGGTCTCAATGGCTAGAATACGAGGTGTAGGGAGTGCCTTATTCTTGATAAGGAACTCTTGATCTTCACGAGTGAAGATGTCGTTCGTCACAGTAGCTAAGTATATTAAAGTTTCACAGAATGCAGAAGATCATGTGATATTTGCTCACCGATGTTATATTTGCTACGAAGTTTCTTGCATAACGCAAGTGTCAAGGCTGTTTTACCGGAACCGACAGGTCTGTATGAGGTGATCGCCGTCACGGTGGTGCATATGTACTATCGTAAGCTTGTCGACTTACCCACCAATTCCGACAGTAAAGCCTCTTTCTTGGAAGTTTCGTAAAGAGTAGTCGGGAAGGTCCCGATCCGAGAATTTACCTGCAAGAAAGTGAATGTAATAAGATTGCTGGCATTGATCATACGCTCAGTGACGAAACCGACCTGGGTGATCTAGGTGCTCGTGCGTATGTCCATGGTCGCCATGATCATGAGTGTGAGGCACACCACCAGGCTCGTGCGAGTGAGCTTGACTTGGCTGGCCTAGATTGTTGATGAATTGAACACTCATGATCAATGTTAAACTAGTAATGATCAGCGTTTGCAGCGCTCAGTATGATTAATGATTAGTAGCGGAGTCTGCCGGCGGGTGCTGCAGAGCCTAACTATTAGCATCCGAGTTGCGCTTCCGAAAGCGGTTCTGTATAATATTATCAAAAGCATCACCGAGTCGTGTCATGACATGAAGCGCACATCACGGGCCCTGGTAGCTTACTCTAGCTCAGAAGACGAAGCTCCAGCCGACGCTCCAGAGAAAAAGAAGAAGTTGACCATTTCATCATCTCTCTGCATACCGTGACTGCTCACTGCCCGTGACGCACAGGAAACTGCCGTCCCTTGCATCATCCTTGATCGTACCAGTACCCCTCGATGACCCTGCTCTTCATCAAGGACGAGTTCGTGCAATCCCACACGTAGAGGGCCAATATGCCGCATATGTTTACATTCCCCTCGCCCTGCACCCTGGAACTGCATTGTACTCATTGGTTGATGAAGTACTTCATGCCACCAAGGAAATGGTCCCGGCCGCTCATGTCATAGGGGAAATTGTCTCAAGTAGTAGAAATAGTGGTGGCTTGGTAGTCAATAGCTCTCGCAGGGTGCGGGAGCTGCACTTGTCATTGACTCGACCGATATTTCTTCGCGCCCACCAAAGAGAAGAGTTCAAACAAGCCATAAAGCTGATTGCTTCACGACGAACACCGTACGCCATATGTACAATCCATTGCATACTTGTGGTCTCTTACCGTCGTATGAAGTTTTCAGGCTTCATTTGCAACATTTTCGGAACTTACAAATGATGAGCGAACGAGGGCGTTCCTTTCCCTTGAGGTGGGAGCCGGTCACAATGAAGTTCGTCCTAGCGACACCAATCTGTTTCCAAACTGACTTGTTGTAGCTGAGGGATTTGCTATCCGCGCTGTCGCCGACCCTTCAGTCCCTGCGTCAACGAGATTTTTACAGCCAACCACGTTTCCACGTTTCAATAGCATGGGTTCTTCTAGACCCTGACACATCAGTGAACGGAAACGCCGACACCAGAAGACATCCTCGCACTTATAAAGGGCTCATAGCAGTGGAAGGCACATCGGACAACAACTTGACCAGTGACGGGGACATCGGGGAATCTAATAAACATTTTCAGGTCGAGTGTTTTCCGCGTGTTCCGCAATTTCCATCTGAGCTAATCCCGACGCTAAACCGGCGATTTGGTGCTAGAGTCTCGTGCGCCCACATCGGAGGGTTCGAAGTGGATACTATTGTAGTGAAGATCGGAAAGGACATCTTTTCATGGCCATTTCAAGGCTCTCGTATCACTTGAGTCAATCCATAATACGTTCAACCATGATGTACAGAAAAGGCTGAATGTGTCTCCTGACTGGCTCAAGTGTTAAATCATATTGGGCCATTCACGAGGCTTGATAACAATAGCTACGTTCCTTCCACTTCCTGTTGCCTGGTCAAACAGGTTTACCAGGCTAACGTCCATTGAGCTTGAGTCCTGTGCTTCACTACTTTGACTCAACTCTTCCCGAATCCATTCATGCCTATCAAGAAGGATGAGGGATTCTATCAAAGGTCCCAGGATGCACCTTAACACGTGCAATACTGACAAAGCACTTTCCAGCTGCCTTCGTCTATGTTTGTTATGAATATAAACGGGAAGCTGCGTCGCGATCTGATCGAATCGGACGCCAGTTTTCGAAATCGCACGATCCAGGAATGTTTCCCAGTCATTGTACGCAGCATCAGGGAGCTTTCCCAACCGCCTATTTTCTGGTGTCTGACCTGCGCCGCGGAGCTCTTCGACATTATATGAAGAGGTTGCAGTGTGATTCGCGGAGGCTTCTCGTGCATCAATTACTTCAAGGACGGGCTGAAGGAGGGCTCGAAAAATGACCTTGCGTATTGCCAGAGATGTTTCCCGGGCAGACGTTTCATTGCGGAGCCATTGAGATGGTATCTGCGCAGCCAGGTGGCGAGAGGCAAGGGAAAGTGTTGCCACTGGGGTCCGCTCACGGAGTGACCGTGACAACGGAAAATCTACCAGTGCAGTTGTAGCAAACCTCGCCTAAACCAGCCATAAAAACCGATGCTCACCCTCAAACGCCATCAAGTTGTAACAGCATCCCACTACGACGAGTGCCTGTGCCGTCCAAGTGCGAACACCGGGGGCTGAGGGTCTACGGTGATTGGACAAGAACGCGCGAAAGACATCAGGTGTGAGCGATCCACAGGCATGAAGGGCAACCATCATTACAGGAACCGGCTTCTCCTCAGGTGCGCATCGCTCAGTCCTATCGACAAGTAGATCTCCGATCATACTAGTACAACCAGTGATTTGGTTGTCTTCACCGGAGAAAAGCCAACCATGAATTGACGATTCAAGTGTAAGGGGATTGATGCAGATGGTGCGGTGGGTAAGAGAACCCATACGGTTGTGTATTTTGTTATTGCTGGCAATGGAAGCCGAAGGCACAGAGGTTGCCACGTGTGATTGGAGAAGGGGATCGTTGAAGTGATGGTGTGAGTCGGGCATACTCTGGGCATCCTTTCCCCTTTTAAGTTGCTTCTGCCTTCTTGCCGCTTCTTTTGCTTTCCAGCGTTCAGCCCCAGAGGTTTGGATTTCGTTGGAATCAAGAGCTAGCACATGGAGACCCAAATTTTGAAGCGCACGAGACAAATATCCCTGAAAAGAAAACCATTAATTATTGGGCAAAACATTCCTGCGACTTTTAAGGTGAAAAAGGTGTACAAAAATACTGACTTGTCCTGAACCCACATCAACAGCATGATGTAGTGTATCCGCAAAACCTGGGCATAAAAGTCGGTCGATATATTCTGACATCCTGGAGACCTCATGCTCTTTCTTTGGTGACATGCCATACGATCGATGAGCATTCCCTGGACATACAAAGCATTAAGATGAGCCAACAAGTTAGGAAGCTGTGCAGGGCGCCTGGTATGTCTCTGAAATGTGACTAACCCGACTCGGAGGTGTTTCCGATGGCAACAAGATCTCTACTCAACTGGATGCGGACAACTTCATCGATGAGTACTTTCAAATCGGGTGGGATCTATCACAAGATGAGCATGCTGTCTGCACGCGCCGATCACCATAAGGCAGGCCCACTGAAGATTTATTACTCGGAACTTGGTTCCCCGTCCGCTGGTCATCGGGTGTCGCAGAATAGTAATGAAGAATCGACATCCACCTTGGGAAGCACGGTGTATGCTCATCATCTATTGATGTGGCCCATTCCCACCAACCCTTCCAACTTCCAGGAAGCTGAAAGCCAGAAGCTGCCAGGTCGTTCGGATGGATCGAGAGAAGCTCGGAAGCTAGGAGAGAACACAGCTGTTGATATATCAGTTCGAGTTTCGACATTAATTCAGTGGATTGGCGGAGAAGACTGTAGTATTAAATTGATTCAAATAAGTCTCATAGTGTATATTCACACATTTAGAAATCGTCTCCCACGATCCACTTGTGCATGTTTCCGGTTTACACTACCGCACTCGGATGTCGCCCCCTTCCTCTCCGGCAAGGGATGGGTAGGAGCCTGTTTTCGAATGCGACCCATGATGAGGCCCATGTCAGTTGTAATCAAGCTCAGCTGTATCCTGGGTTCTATCCTGTCAGGTTATATATTAAAGGACACATTGATATACTTGCTCATCGGAAAATACCTCCTTGCACAAGCTTCACAGCCTACCTTGCTCCGTCGCTACTTTTTGTCGCGGAGATGTACCATTTAATAAGGAACTTCAAACCACGATCTCCTTGTTGACTGGAAAACTCGATATGGTGACTTATGTATACAGAATTTTCTTTGGAGATCTCGGCTGGCGGCGACCGACCTGACTATTATCGCTCACATACTGGATAAGTCTGTCATTTACCACAAACCTGACTTCGTTTGCGACAACTTCTGGCCAGTACGTACTACGGGTGCCGGTGAACTCGGAGCACTGGCAGTGGAAGGGGTGACAGTGCGGCCACATATAAAAGCCAGGTCAGGCTCGTTCACCGCGCTTGGTAAAATTGTAGTCACTTACAGGATTGAAATTGCAGCGGAGAATACTGGTCAGTCATGATCCGACACTACGTCAAAGTTGGCTGCAGCGTGGTTATGGTCCGCCCGGGGCGCACCTGCCAGTATATGGGGGAAAAGTTTACCTCCATTCGATGAAACCTGAGGCTGAGGCGTGTAGGTCAGGACTCAGAACGTGCACCGGAAAAAATTACTGATTATGTTCACACTGCTTCCGTACTTTAGACTCCGGCATTCACGGCTATCCAGTGTTTTGGGATAAAACCGATCAGGTAAGATTGTGGCTCGCTGCCGGAGAAATCCAATAATCTTTCTAGCTGCAAGATATTTGGATTCAAGGCCGTCCAAGAGCATGATCCGCAACCTATTGATGACATTGTCTGGTTATCAAAAGCAACTTGAACGTCATGGGACTTAATGGTAGCTTTTTCTATGCTTGTCATATTCATGATGTACCCCTACAGGGGAAAACAACGAATTAGTCAATACCTGCATGGCAGCTAGCGCTCAGAACTATATTCAAGACTTGGGTACCCCTGCTAAGACTATTTGTGAGCGGGCTATCTCTCCCGCTGCTCATGAATCTTGCCCTGTGGCGGAGTTGTTAACTATGTTCCATTAGCGGCGTCATAGTACAATTATGGTGCATGCGCACGTGCATCTCAATTGCATTGGGCTACAGCTTATCGAGGATAGCCTTCAGAGCACTATTTCAAAAGGAACGTTCTAAGACAAAGGCACCTCCTGACCATTCTTGGTATGTTTCAGCAGCTACAAACATAGAAGCCGGAATTTACCGTCAATGTAGTGGCCTCCAATCTTGAAACCTCCGATTCTCAGCACATGAGCACAGACGAAATCCTCTGTCAGATTTTGACTTGTCTGATCACAGGCTGTGAAACAATGTCCTCTGCACTGATATGGTGTCTGTGCACTCTGGCTAATATCCAGATAGCCAGAGAGCGCTTCGCAAGGCTCTTCGAACAATCCCTATCAATTCGCTGACTCTAGACGATAATGGTGGGAAACTAGAATATCTCGACTGAGTTGTTAGCGAGACGCTCAAACTGCATGCCCCAGTTACCTGGACAATGAGAGTTGCGACCAAGGATGACCAAATATCAGTGACGAAACCCTCTCTCGACAGTAGTGGGGAGTCCAGGGATGTTATCAAGATTAGAAAGCATCATCACCATACCCATTCAGGCTATCAACAAGAAGGACATGGGGGGAACAAACACGCTTACTCCTTCAGGCACGTTCCCTCGTGTTCTATTTTATTTTCCCTGACGGCACATCGAGACAGGCCTGATTGTCGAACGATGGCAGAACCTTCTCAAGCAAGTTAAAGAAATCCAAGGAATTTATTCTGACGCGCTTATGTTCCTCAAGTTGGAGCCATGGATATATTTGTTTCATTCAGGTTTGCACTCGCAGAGTAGGTGTGCCCCGGTGCCTTTTGCTTTCGAGGTAGTTTGAGACGGACCGCTACTCACTGCGGGCCTTGCACTTTGCTTTCCCATGAACACGCGGTCACATACTAGTTCCCCTATGTGTTGTTAAGCACGCGAACTTGTCCCGTCAGGCACAGTCATCAGATAGATGGAGCTTTTCCTGGGGCTCTGAGATCGAATTACTCCGCCGTGTCATTCTGTTTATGGAGTTGCACGTTGTGTTGATATTTTTGGTTCCCTAGGATCAAAGCATTCCTGTTCTCGCCAGTCCGTGAGCTTGGGATTTCTATAAACCCTTCAATTGCCGTTGAGAAGGCATTCAAGTAAGTGTCCGCTCTTGCATGTTATTTTATATTTTGTGGCATCAGATTATTGTCATTTGGGTCCCAATGCTGGACACTTCCCGTCATTTATGCCGCACTCTGGCAGTTTCCGTCTATTTCTTTTAATTCCTCGGGTAACAATGATCGGAGACATTCCCCGCCGTTCTATTCTGTTGATTTTGTTAGTTTTTCCCTTCGCTTCTTTGTTCTGATTGCTACAGTATGACTAACGCTACAGCTATCTCCCTCGTGCGGTGTCGTTGCTTGCCCTGTGGTAAAATCAGAGGCCATGTCTGGAAAACCACATGCTACTATCATTCGGCCTGCATCGAAGGATGACACTGATCATGTCATTGCGCGCGTATCAAGTACGGTATCGTAAATTCACGTCAGGGTTGCTGGAAGTACCCACCATCTATTTCGCCAGGTTCGTACCCTCTCGAGGGCTCTTGGCACTGATCCGACCCGGCGCCCAGTTCACCCATGAGAGACCCACGGCAAATCACGTCGTATGCGCACGCTTCGCCTGATTGACGTCTAAGCGAAGGATGGGAGAAGTGCCTTGCTACTTATCTCTATGTTCTTTGTCCAATCTTTGTGATTCTGCAATGCGATTAGTTTTTCCCCCTCTTTGTCTTGGCAATGTAATTGATTTTCCCCCTTTCCATTCTCGATAGCTGTGCAACTAATATACCAATAAGGGTCGTACGTACGGATGGACCAAAGTCAGATATGAAGGTTAAAGTGACGCCACCACCGTTCCTGCACTTACATCACTGTTGGAATTGAGTGCGGAGTGGAGTTCCTGAAGGGTCTCAAATAGGATAACGGGGGCAATGCGTAGCCATCTCAACAAGCAACAAGGCGGTGGCCGCTTTCAGGAGCTTTTGCCCTCACGTGCGCATCCACACGCCCACCCGCCTAAAGTGATAAAGTTAAAGCGCCTCGCGCCGTAACGAAGGGGCCAATGGATCGAAGGAGGTGCACAAATGATGACCTGGACCCTCCGCACTGTCGCCCCATTCTCACCAGTGTACCGCGACCGTGTCGTACGTATGAGGAGCGGTCCTTTTGCGGTTAGCTTCGGTTAGGTCACAATGATCGCGGCGATGAGTGGACTTCAGCGGGTCGAGGTTGCGGATTGATCCACGGCACCTCTGTAAGTCACATCGGAACATATTTTCCTGAGCAGGTAAAATGAAGTTCGTTTCCTGAGTTAGCAAATCGCTAGTCTAAGCGCCGAACGATGATCCCGTTCCAACTCAAATCGCACACTGCCATCAAACGGCCCGGAAGCTACCCGGAAAAGGGGGAATCTCACATCCCGAAGGCGTTAAAATCAAATAATACAGGTAGCGGTTCGATTACTATAGGACTTCGCAGTACCCAGATTTCATTATGAAAAGGGAGATCCGGGCCCAGGATAAGAAGCAGTCCGCTGAGAGATAGAACCCCAGAAACACAGGAATAGGATCGGCTGCAAGCGGCAGACATGAGGTGTAGACGTTCCGCAGGATCATGTGCAGCACAGCAGTGGGAGAAATATCGCAACAGACTGTGCCCGAACCCGGTGACCATAAATCTCTGTTTTATTGGGATGTGCAATTTTTAGTTGCCAACGACGAACACTTGGCAAGGGTTGGAGTGTGTGGTCTCAAGAAGTTGATACGAGTAGTACAAGTGATTAGGTGCTTTAAGTAGTCAGTATAATAATATTGTTACACGAACGGTGTTTTTCGAAAACAAAGGCATCCAGATAGGATTCGATGTTGTTACAACGTCGTGGTCACTGTGGAGCTGGATAGGCAGGCCCATTATTTACAGACGGATGCAATGGTCCCTCACTATAGTAGGAATGCGACTGCGAATCCGCCGAGTGGGCGGGCAACCTCGGCGAGCTCTGGGATGGGCTTGAAATGAAGCCAGGAGACAATGACGAGTGGTGATGCTGTGCTGAATACAACGAGGATTGATTGTGCATATTGTGAGATCCAAAAGGGTTGGGTTGAAGGGAGGGAGGTGCGGACATCGGAACGCCCGATGAAAGATAACCGGACTGCCCTTCACTCCCAGAATGATGGTTGTGTCCAAGATTGTATGTGGACAGCCCAAGTCTATTCTGGGAGTATTCTAGACCGCCGCCGCCGCCACCACCACCACCACTGTAGTGAGCTGGGCGTGCGAGAAGTTGTCGGCCACTTCCGCCGAACTCTGCAGACGCTGAGTTCTGGTGGCCGTGTCCTCCTTGCAACGACTGAAGAGACATTGGGTGATACAACTGCAGACTTTCTGCAGGTAGTGAAGCACGACGCGCAACTGGATCTAAGAGAGAAGAAGCGGGCACAGTGCGAGTGGAAGATGGATATGGCGCAGAGGTGGTGGGTCCCTGTGCTGCTCGGTGGGCGGGAGCCAGAATCCTGCGGCGAGCCTACAGATTATGTTAATTAATTGAATGACACAGAAGTTAAGTGAATAATGCGGACATTAATCATCCAATTGGATACTTGGCTCATGCTCAATCCAGTGGCATGGCAAAGCTGCTTTTTCTCCTCCTCGCTTGGGTATGGATGATCTGAGTGACGATGCAACCAGGCCTTTAGATAGTCGGTCGTTTCCTTGGGCAACTTGCCCCTCTTACGCATGGGGCGATCAGTTAACGTAGATGATGGAGCAGACGGAGGGGAGCGAGATGTAGGAGAGGAGGTCGTTGTCGGGGCTGGTGCAGCGGAAGGTACTGGGCTGTTCGTCGTATTTAACGACGGACTGCTCGAGGAAAAGGGATAATCCTGATTGGAAAAATTCCAGTCATCCTTAGGTTGAGCTGAGGAGGGGTAAAGTCTACGATCCTGTTGAGGAGGAAGACGTGGAGGAGCGGAAAACATCTGGGACTGAGGAAGGGTGGTGTTAAAGGAGGAGTGTCTGACGCTGTCGTCGTATTTATTGAGGGTACTTGGTAACTGGCCGGTCGAGCTCGGACGAACAATACCAGAGGGGGAGTCGTTCCAACTGTCGGATTCTATGTATCCTGAAGTAGGGACGCCCTGAGATTTGATATCAGGGGTGAGGGGTGATGCGAAAGTGGAAGTGGAAGTGGAGAAATGGGAACTCGGGGTAGTTGTACTGGAAAGGGCTGTATTTAGGTATGAGGGGGAGTCTCCGTAGGAGTAGTTGAGATGTGTGTCAGCAGTCAAGCGAGGACGGCTAGAAGATTTATCTTGAAACTCAGAGGTATCGGAAGGAGGTGGGAAATGGTATGAACCGAGATTAGACTGGTTAGAGGACGCGTGCGATGCGCGACGGAGATGAGCAGGGGGGTATGGAGCGGATCGATAGCGAGGATTTGATTCTTGTGAAAGAGCAGGTAAGGAGGCTCGACGAAAGGGATCCTCAAAGGTAGTAAATATGGAAGGTAATTGTACCTTTGTATTGTCGAGACCAGTCTCTAGTGGCTTGTCGTCTTGTTGAGGGCTATGATGGGTAGAATCAAAATGCCAAGAAGGCTGGTCTGAAGAGAAGGAAGGACGGGGTCTGAGGGGTTGTGGGGAGCTAGAGGGAGACAATGGACGCTTTTCAGGGCGAGAGGCTACACTGCTCTCTGTCTCTGCCGAGACGGTAGAGCTTGACATTCGACGAGTAGGATAATCAAAGTCCGAGTCTGTGGGACTAAAGTAAATATAATAAACGAAACAAGTCAGATATGGGGATCGGGTCAAGGCACGAATAACCCACAGGATAGCCGGAGAGGCACAGTTTGATAAATCGTCCGAGAAGGGAACAGGGTCGATTTTTTGACCAAGTCTGCAAGTGGGGTCAACTGTGAAGTTCTTTGATGTGATGGGATGATGAGAGAGGAAAGAAAGATTGTAAAACAATATTTGACAGCCATGATCTTGACATATGACAGTCGGATTATGAAATCTGATTGTAATAGAAAATTTAAAACAAACTGGTTCACTCACTGCAAAGATAGTTGTAACTGAGCGACGTTGTAGGAGCTGATAGCGAGGGGAGAGTTTGACTTTTGCTCAATCATTTGAAGAGGTTGTAATGGGAGGAATCTAGTTTGATGGACGGGATTTTAAGAGGGAAAGGAAATCCGAGACGGGAAAAAAGAAAGAAATATGCGTGAAATTATATTAAGCTGGAATAAGCTATGAAAATTCAAGTAGATCGAGGCACCCCCTCATGGGAAAGAACCCTTTCCTCCACAGAAGCCGTTAACCGGTCATTTCTCACTCAATCCCGACATCAGCGCGTCATCCCCTCCAGCGCGGTGAACGCTTATCGGTAGCGAATAAGTTATCTACTTCGGCAAATCAGCATCAGCGGCCCTTTGCCCGAGCGTCTATATAAGTGGCTTACATATCGGCGATTCGAACACCCCTACTTATTTGATTTTAATGTTATTTTGGTTGTGGAAATTGTAAATTCAGTCCCAAAATCGTTTCTATCGTCGGGGTAAAAAAAGATAGGCTGTGCAACCCTCAATTAATCAATCCACCTCAACTACCAAATTGGTTAAAACTTCTTTTTCATTGCCTTCATGAAATTGATTTTTGCCCACAGTCGCGCCTAGGCTCGTTAGCGAGCGCACACGAACTCCTCCTCGGTCCCGTTCTCTTACAAACGTTGTCCAGATTCAAACTCTTAGATCTCACGTCGCTGTTGTCCGTGTCATCCTGTCTTTAACCTTGTTCTCGACATCACTAAACGGTACCGTAATAATCATATGATTCACGTAGTCCCACTCACTCGACCTCGTAATCCACGCCTCCTCTCTCTGCTTCGCAACCCGTATCATACAAGGCATCACCCTAGCCTATCAAATATGTATCATAGATACTATTATAGCTAAATCCTGCATAACGAGATTCCCCCCCTCCCCACATATAGTTATATTGTTCAATCTCTATATATCGTTCATTCGCGCCTCGAGGGCCCAAGTTTCAGATCCTCTTTCCTCTTTCCAGTGCTACGCCTCTTTCAGGCACTCTTTCGTGCGCGGACTTCATTTCTCCCCTTAAGCCGTTCTAATAGGGTTCACTTACGTCTTTTTGCACCGCCAACGGTCGGCGGCCTTCCACAATTAGTATGCATCTCGTGTCCATATTTCCGATGCGTGGCGGCCTTCCGTATCGATCGTCAAGACCCGTTGGCAACCTCCTTGCCCCAAGACCATCACCAAACCTAAAATCATCGTGACCCTCATGATACATAGTACCCCCACTAAGCTTCGGGATCGACAATTCAGTTTGTGTCTTAGATCAATACAAAAGCGTTTCGAAGTTGCCCCAAATTTGCGCTGACGCAATCCCATCATCGCTTCTAAGATCAGTGTTGACCCGTTCCCTTCACGTAACAAAGCGGAGTCCACTAAGATACCAAGAGTATGATAGATTATGATCTACAAACACAGCAAAAATATCACACAAAGCAAAGCATCCCAAAATGATCGATTGATTATGCAGTGTGGAGTCATTCACCAGGAATCACTTTGAACCACCAGCACCGATTATCACTGTCGTCCCTGACTTCCCCTTGGCCCCCTTAATTTTACTCTTTGCCATCATACCCTGCAGCAGTTGATCAGCCTTCGTCCGTTCCTTCTCCGAAACTTCGACCCCGTCTAACATCCCTATCCGGGGACATGCTCTCATGACTAGCCCTCGATATGCGAGGCGGCCGACATATGCGTCATCCGGGAGGTCCCGACGGAACTTCGAGTCCAGTTCTTGCCATCCATATTCCGTGCTTCCCTTCTCACCCCTGGGATAAACATCTCCCTCGCTACTGCCATTTCTCTCGGATGGTTGCAATGCCCCTGGTAGGTCTTTCACCAGAAGTGGGAGATACCACCCAAGTGTACAGGGGTTCATCCTGCGTAATCGTCAACATCCGGGACACCTAAAGGGAGAGTGCAGGGTCGAACTTCTCACCTAAAATCGAGCATTTCCACATCAGGCATACGCTGTAATATGCGGATCAGCTGTTTAGTCCCCTTCAAGCGAGAACCAATCATAGTGAGCTTCTTAAGTCTGGTAAGCCCCTCCAGAGAGATAGCATCATTCAAAAAGTTGTAGTTGAGGTTTACGACTCTCAGGTTTGGCGTTAGCCGCGCGAGGTCATGCGGGAGAGAGGTCAGCCGGCAGGCGGCCACCTCAAGGTACAGCAAATTGTAACAAGGCTCTTCGATAAAGTCACTCTTGAGTTTGTTGCCTAGAAAACAAATGAGCCCTGCCTCAACTGACCCAAGTTTTGCTATACAGACCAGATAGGTATAGCCGCTTTACATCGCGGAACTGGCGGGTCGAGAGATAACTGCAGATCACATCACCATCGCCATCATATCAAGGACACAGGAACGGTATAATGAAGGGTTCCGTTAATGACGTTAACCCATATACCGAGAGGCTATGCACTCACAATCCGCAAGAAGCCTGATTTCGCATGCTAAGGTTCTCTAACTTACTAAGGCGTTCCGCCTTTACGAGAGTGTTGAGAGAATTGTTGTCCAGGTACAGCGTGCGGAGGTTTGGGAATGGGGCAACATTCAGATGCTTCAGTCGGTTGCCGCTAGCTCGAAGGATGCGTAATCTTGGCATTATGCCACCAGGCTCAATATTGTCCATTGTATTATTGTCTTCAGGGACCTGTGCTCGTTATCCAAGGCCCCGCACAATATGGAGTTAAGGTTACACACCGACATTGAGCGCAATTAGTGCAGGTAGGCTTGATGCCAAGTTCAAGATACTGCAAATACAGTTCCCGCTCAGGTTTAACATTTCCAAACGCGGCCTGTATGCATTGTTGGTCACTAGGGGGGCAAAAAATAGGGGGCTTGGAAAAATTGATCGTACCATCGAAATTTGGCAAAGTCGGCTTCCTGAATTTGGTTGCATTGTAAACTAAGCTTGGTCAGCCCGTCCAATTTCTGAAGGCCGTCAATGCTGATAATGCGATTGCCATCAGCTCGTAGCTCCCTCAGGTGTCGAAGACACTGCAGTTCTACAGGAACATGTTTGCTTGTCAGCTCACTTTTTTTGACACGATCCTCGGTACCCACGTGTCAAAGAGTGGATGTCATTGTGACTTATATCGAGGCTTTCAATATTCTGCAAGTGACTAAATGAAGTGACACCTGTCAGTCTTCAGAGGGCACGATGTTAGTGGAAGTAACTTGAATATAACAAAAAAGCCTACAAGTTGTGAGCGACAGAAAGCGTCCGCACAGAATTGGGGATGCCGCTCAGCCATGACAGCTGATTGTGATTTCTAATCGGAAGGCGTCAACAGCCGTCGGCATTTGCCTCCGCAGGTATCATGGGAAGCGACTTACAATACTAGAGAATCCAGCTTCGGTAGAAACTCCTTCAGTCGAGTCACACCATCCAACGACTTGCGAGAAAGGTCAATAGCGTGCAGCTCATCCCAGTGTGGCTCAAATGGCTGGACATCGGTGATCACCTGCACGAGTCGGTCATGCGCCAAGCCAAAGGAGCACTCAGTCAAGAAAGTAGCGTTTGGCTTCTGATCCTTCCCACTCAAGTGACCCTTTTGCGACGTCGAAAAGACACGACGGGTCGATCCACTGCTATCGGCAACAGCCATTTGACTACTCGGCCGCCTAGAAGCGAATGGCTGAAGTTCTTCTGTCGGTGGACGGCCCGAGCTGGATGATTTCGTGGGGGAAACGTTATCGAACCCTGCCATACATCAACACTGGGCCACACACTTGCGGCATCACGTCAACTCACCAGGGCTTTCCAGATTCTGCATCATCTCCGCTATGCGTCTGGACCTTGCCGAAGGGATAAATAACCCCTGTGCAGGGTCATCCTCTGAAACACTCGTAGCATGGCTACCAACGTCGTCATCGCTCCCGTGGCCTTTTGGGTTCAGGCCCCGTATAGGCCCGTCCCTCTTTCCATCAGAAAAACTTACGGAACGACGGTGGCCGAGTCTCTGGGCTGGAGTACGGTGCCGATCACGACTCGGATCCTTCATAGCTGACACGGGAGTGACGCTCGTGCTCTTCAGGGCCGAGCGGGGCATTGAAGTGATAAGCGATAATGACCGACATTGTGGCGCATTTGGGGTAACAGCTACCGCAGGAGAGTTCGAAGCAGGCCGGATGGGTGAAGGAGCTCGTAGTTCAGGCAAGAACTCATCTTCCGATTCAAAGACTGCAGCAGCGTCCTCGCCATCACCCCCAAGCGCACCTCCATGGCGATCATCTGATTCGGAATCGCTTGTTTGTACTTCCTCAACTCCTTCCGAGTCGTCCGATGGCACAGCCCGAATAGCTGCGACCGATGGCCCGTCGAAGGAAAAGGATGTCAGGTCAACTTCTTCCTGATCATTTAGTTCCACGTCCTCCTCGACCTCCTCGATACGACTCATCTCTATTTCATCCTGCTCTACTCCAGCTTCAGGGATATCACCTCCAACATCTATGTGCGCACTCTCATGCGTATCCCTGGAGTCATCTTCCTTCAGGCTCTCTATGTCTTTAAATGGATCTTCACTATCTCCATCTGTGCCAGTGCAAGTTGTCTGATCGCGCTGGTCCTCAGCATCTGAGGCCGCACGAGTAGCGACCCTCACCCACTTCATGAGATCCTTGTCGTAGACCATACGGCCGACCCTCTGTGGGAGAGCTGGTACATCCGATGGCGCGATGCGGGTGATCTGAACTGGACCGGCGTGTTTGACGAACGAGGGTGCACTGCTCGTTGTGGTTATGGTTCCAGAAGCCGTGCTACCAGAAGCTGTGCTAGAGGACACCATCCTATTAAGATCTTCATTGGAGCCAGAGCAGGTAGAGGACGAGGGATACGAAGGAGGAATCTGTACAGGAGGGTGTGCCATAGATTGCTGACTTGTAGAAGGAGTTACCCGAATGTGTGGGACGTTATTGAGGCCTGTATTGGGTGTGACTGGCTGCTGCCAGGGTGCTTCGATGGACATATTGGACATTTCGTGCTCCAACGTTCGGTCAGCATCCTCAATGATGGTATTGCGCGACGCTTTCCGGGGACTGCGGTAGCTCCTGGAGGAAGATGATGGCCTACGGGGTGACCCGAACTTATTGACTTTCTTCTTGCCAACATTGACTTGTGATACAGGCCACGCACTGTCACACGAGCGTTCGATATGCGAAACGTCGTCCGCATGGGTGAGATGGGATATGTCAGTGGCACCCGAGAAAAGACGTTTAGAACCTCGAATATCGTTTTTGATTTGCTGCATCAGGGTCGCTGCTTGATGGCGATATGCCAGAGACGAATTATTACTGGGAGCAGTTACGGCTGTCGATGAACTCGTAGTCACCGCGCTGCGATCATCAGGGACACGAAGGACAGAGGTACCAGTCCCTGTGCAAGTGTTTGCGATTAACATGTACATACGCCAATGATTTACATACCTAGTGAAGGCATGGGCTGCGCATTAAGAGCCTCAGCTCTATTGCCTACTTGACATTCGGGGGACTGCGGACCTGCCGTAGTAGATATCGTAGAGAAATCCCGTGCGGCCTTGATTTGTTGCATGAGGGAACGAGACTCGCCAACATAGTCTATCCTTGAGACCATTGGCCTTGCGATGGTAGCACCCGCGCCATCGCCTTCACCATAATAGTGGCTTGGAGGGCTGAGTTTGACCCGTTTGATGCTGCGAATAGGTGTGTCATCTGACACGGTGGCCTCTTGCACGTTGACCAATGCTAGGTGTGGGATGCTCCTAGAAGAACCATTGGCTTCTGCGCTTCCACCGGAAGGCGTATTTATTGCTATTGAATCGACCATTGCCGACAAGTGATCACGGGTGAATGTGTCGTACTGAAGCTGAAAAAGGCGCAGGCGTGGGTCTGTCATGGGAGGTCGTGCGATGCTGTAAATACCTGGCGTGCTTTCTGCCTGAGGCACACTGTCATTGGTGCGAGGAACAGTAAAAGTAAATTTGCATTCCATACTAGATCCAGGCGGCGCAAGTGAATTGAGGGAGGGCATCGCAGTGGGTTGGCCAGGTAGCTCGAGGTCTGTCTGTGAGTCGTTTGGCGTGTACGCCTGAGATAGGCGAGAGGGAACCGTCGGAGCACACTGAAGTGCAAGGGCAGTTGGCTTCGAAGGAGGTGGTGGTGAAGGTGGCTCGAACATTTTCTCGAGTGCTAAAGGACTGAAGAAGTCTTTGACGATGCCCCTCTTAGCTTGTCGGCCCGGCGTCTTTTGTAAGAGAGCTGGAGCGGGTATATCCTCGCGGATCAAGAACGTACCGACGGGTTCAGGTGCTGCTGGAAGTGGCTCAGTGTCCTCCTGAACTTGACTTGGGGTTCGCAAGTAGCCGGGTAATGGAGTTGTGAGAGAGATGGACTGAGTGCCCATGGACGACGCTTCGTCTTCGTCTATCCACTCTTCGTCTAAATCGTCTGTCATCCATGCTGGACGAGCTTCTGCCATGGCATCAAAAGCGAGAGCGTTAAATGTTGTAGACGGTTGAAACTTGCAAGACTCTAGCCGAGTTCTCAGTTCTGGCACGCGGCGTGTTTTTACCACGTGACCGTTCCCTTTCTTGTTGGTCCGAGTGGACCCTTATTTGGCAATCATTTTCTCTTCTGCCTATAGGGGATAGTCTGGGATCGTAAGACGCCTTAGCACAAAGTTATGGAACTGAGGCCTGAGGGATCATATTCGCCGTAATTACATACATCTTTACGGTCAACTTTGCACATCGACGTTCCCCAGTTACAGTTCCATCAAGGGACATCAAGGGTTGCTAAGAATCTCAATCGAACGTACATGAGAGCCCAATTCCCCTCTTTGTCCTTCATGTCAACCTCACACATATCCACAACCTCATCTATGATGGCAGCGGCCACCTGGTCGCTGAATTCCTTCAGGAACGTTTGACGCGCGAACAGCTGCAGCCATCCGCGGAGTCCGCCGTCCAGCAGTGGTGTCAGCCTTGGAACCAAATTAATGGTATTGACACGGAAACCTGCGCTTTGCAATAACTACCCAGCCAGGGGGAAATGTGAGCAGCTGACAGCCATTCTAACACATGACAGACCCCTTGATATTCTTCAATTGTCGGAAAATACCAGGGATCCATTTTATCGGGCTCGTAACCGCGTCTTTTGACAGCCCGGTGAAGGCCGATCCGAACGCCTGCATTTGTCGTCATTAATGATGTATCCATTCAATAGCGCAAATTTACCGATACAATTCATGAAGCCACCCATCTCACATACAAATCGCCCACCGACCTTGAGCAGCCGCTTTGCTCCATCCAGAACTCCTCGCGGATTCTGTTTACACCAATGTAGTACGGCATTGCTGAAGACAGCATCAAAAGAGTTCTCCAACACAAGAGCAGGTATTTGAAGGTTTTGAAGGTCAGACGTGTAGGCGTGCCTAACCCCGTTCACCAGGGCTTCGGAAATCTGACAAAGACATCGGTTAGGTGCAAGCAACCCACTTCATACAAACCCATGTGATTTCACCATATCATTGTTATAGTCAATACCAACAGTGAATCCACTCGCACCAACAGCTTCTTGGATCCGCAAAGTTAGCTCCCCGGTCCCACATCCAAAGTCAACGATTCGTTCGCCAATAGAAGGTTTTAGAAGGGATAAAATGGGTGCAGTGTACTCAGCAGAATATACAAATGCTGCTGTCTGGTTGTAATTCGATGCGGAGTAGTCTGGTGTTGACGAATGGTCCATGCCTTCGAGAGGCCGCAGAACTGTAGTGATTTTCTGCTGAACAGACCTTGTGTTCGTGTTATGTATGTACTAGGTATCGGAGAGTTTCGGCATTACACTGATCGGCCGAAGTTTCAGGAATACGGTACGTGCTTATCGGTGATACCACTACCTTAAGCTAGTCAGCCTAGCTATAACCTACTGGTAGCGTTTGAAAATTGCATGGTAGTCAGTACCAGTGTACTCGGCCGAAATCAGACTGACGGCCGAACAGAGGTGGTCAACCTGGGACCAGTGAGTACCCTGGTTGAAGAGAAGTCTACTGGCTCCTCTACAGCACACGGCATAGTCCTGAAGCCAAATTGAAACACCGATCGAGAAAAGCGGATTTAACAGTACACAGTAAATCGGCGATGTGTTTGTTCGAGATTTTTCCTTTGAGCTGCTTCCGATTGATGCTATTCCAATTGAGTAGATGATCTTCCATCATCATATTAAGATTGTCCAAACCAGCGAAATGAATTGTGATTGGGTAGGCAATCATACGAACCGTACGTTTTCGTACGGCACCGCGGGGTCGGGGACTTCAGACATAGCTTGTGGTCCATGCGGGCGACGAACACACCTTGGATTGTTTGGGATAGATATGCAGCTCGGGCTCGGTCTGGCACCTAGCTGAGGTGCATAGATCTTGAACCATTCAAATATTCACGTATCGGCCCTCGCTTAAGGATCGATGAGGCTTCAAGCAAGCATATGCTTGTGCTTCGCCAGGGTATTCGCTGGCATTCGCCATGTGGAGATTTGACACGTCGACAAGTCTTCGCGACAGAATGAAAATGAGCTATGGCGCATGGTATCTTCGTCGGGTAGAACCAAGCATAGCAATATTGTGGCGGATCCTGGAACCTGCAATTGATGATACCGATGATCTTTTGTACACCGGTACTGTGACCGAGTGCAACTTCAATGTGTTCGGCGTCAATAAAAGTTCCGCGGTACGTAAATGTAATAAAGACCTTTCAGTTTACAATACTATGTACTAATCATGATACTTCGGCTTTGGCTTCGTGATTCATTTACCATTCGTTCATACCACGCGGTCGCGACACGAAATCTGCACCATCGAAGTCATCTTGACAAGAAGCATGAACAGTAAATGTGGTCCTTGCCGCGGATCGAATGAAACTTCTTATGATAGTGTGTCACCGTGACGGAAATTGGCTGGAAGATAAGTCAAGATATATGTAAGTTGGCTATACGAATTCTTGCACCCATACAGATCTTTTCTGGTATAAATGTTCCAGTTGTCGATCTTCTGCGTGGCGTTTTCATGTACCGAGTTAACGTAGGTTCCTGGCGGACGATATCATGATATCGGGACCGAGAGCCCATTAGCCATCCTGAGCACGCGGAAATTTCATGTTCAGTGACTTGAAGTTCAAGTAATTCTAATTTTTCTCTGCCTAGTTGTGGCAACCATACGGATAGAGTCTCGTATGTCAATCCAGTCTATATTTATTAATCACCGGTTCTGCAGGAAAACAAGGCTGATTGCCGATGATTGTGTTGCAGGTTGCCGAGAATCTATTGATTGAATTTGTCTCACTAATGTTCACTTCCGACATATAGCTACTGCGAACCACCTGTCCTATTGTATCCAGACTCCACCGCCGACTTAAGTAGGCACGCAGGAATTTTTAGTACTCGTTGGGTCAGAAGCACACTCTGCCCTATCAAGGATAAGCAGGTTCACTATGGTTTCCACCGCTACCAGCGTGATGCACCTTCAACTCTTTTATTTGCGTCAATATGCCTCACAGTCGCTATATGTGGTCCTAAATTGTGGTGGTGCCGCTTATTACTTATCAGTTAGGAATATAGTCATCAGGAGCATATACAACAGCTGCAAACTGCTGTCGTATTGCCCTAATGACAAGAAGACACATTTCCTCGGAGGACATCACAGTTCGAAAGAGAGGCACAGCGAACGTCCTGCATTATGTTGCAACGACAAGTGTCGGGATTGCCGATGCTTGTGGCAGGATCTCTCACAGGTCCTACTTGTAGGTACAGTCAGCCAGATCATATATGGTACAATGAGACTATTACAAAGTGGAAAATACGTAGTGTCATGTAATGTCTTGTCCTACGGTCAGACAGGACATTGCCAACTTGCTTCTTGTTCATCGTGATAGCCTTCAAACAACAGTAGGAGACGCTTGGGTGGCGAGACCAGGTTGTGCATCAGGTACGGCCGCGCCGGTACCGGTGGCATGTATGGTATTGCCCGCAGATGAACTAGGAGCTAGCTGTTGGTCGGCCATACGACGAGCCTCCTCATGAATGTCGCGAACTTGCTTTGAAGTATTAGTGTAAAATTCGAGGACAGACTTTCCGAAGGGAGATGAGATCGCCTTTGAGTAGTACTGTAATAACGTGGATTAAAATCATTCGAACAAAGATCGTTCTACCAACCTCGTGGGCAACCTTAGAATAACCTTTCTGTTCGTCGATTGTCTTCGCTCTGGTATGGGCACCCTTCAGCGTTGATTGCACTTTGCCGGACACCGTTTGGTCGGAGCCGAGAGCTTTCTGTCCAACTGTTGTATCGAGGCCGCGCATATAATCTAAAAACCGTTTGGAAATCCCTTGCTTGTCTAACAAGGAAGATGCGTGAGCTGACATTCGACATGGTACATGAATTAGCTAACTGTCAATTTCGATGGCTCGCTGCAAGATGTGGTCGGAAAGCTTGTAGCCCTTTGCCAGATATTCGGCGGCGACTATACTTAGATGTCAGGATGCTAGTCCACAACAAATGGGGCATACGTACTTCCAGCTCTAGGCTTGTCTGACTGTTCGAAAGGTGAGCTTGAGTGTTGCGATTGCTCCTGATGATTGTGGTGTTCCACGTCGGAGGTGATGTGGAGTTGTTCACCGTCTAGAGTACCACCATTGAGCTAGAGATGGGGTGTTGGGTTAATCAGACTCAAATTTATAGTGGATTGTCTTACCATGAGCGCTGTACCGGCAGATGAATGTTTCTCAAAGGTGACAACTGCGGATTGTTTCGAATCCTCCTCGGGTTTGAGATCAATTAACTTGATGCTGGATCAATGTCAATCACTAAAATAGGACGATGATGGCATATGAAACTCACTCGCCGCAGAAACTGAGAGCACAGTTAAATTAGGAACTGGCAACAGTGGGGTGAAAGTATTATATTACCTGAAAAATTCATGAAGCTTCTCCTGAGTAGTGCTTGAGGAAATGTTTGAGACCTGAAAAAAGCTGAAGTCAGGGAAAGAGGCCAAAGACGCTGCTAGTTAAATTTACTGTGACTGCAGACATGGTTGATGTGGTTGTAGATAGACTTGGATGAGTCGCACTAGTAGGTCGCAGCAGTATGGCAGCTGATTAGATCCTGTTGACATCATCGGTCTACGGTGTGAGAATGTAATACTATATTCGGCGACGAATGCTCCATCATACCACGCCTGAGCACACCAATACAGGAAACGTTCGCTTTTGACCATCCGTCCGTTGAAGGTTGTTTGAGATCAAGATGACAGACATGGACATTGATACTCCTGCGCCCTCCAAAAAAGAAGCAAAGGATGATGTGAAGCAACGATTCGAAGTAAAGAAGGTATGGTCTTGTCTGTCTCACACTCTCGTTCCCTCCATTGATAAGTCGCTTAGTGGAATGCTGTATCTCTTTGGGCATGGGGTACGCTGCCTGTCCATAAAATTGATTGAAGCACTCAGAATTTTCTGTAGACATCGTCGTTGACAACTGCGCTATATGCAGAAATCATATCATGGATCTTTGTGCGTCTACTTGTCTGCATTTCATCCCAACATCACTCAAACTATGCTATCCTTTAGGCATTGACTGTCAAGCAAATCAGGTATCAGCATCTACAGACGAATGTAATGCTGCATGGGGGATCTGCAACGTGAGTTTATCGCTACCCAATGACTCCTTTAGAGCTAAACTCCCCATAGCACGCATTCCATTTCCACTGTATCTCACGCTGGCTCAAGACGCGCAATGTATGCCCGCTTGATAATCGTGAATGGGAGCTTCAGAAGTGTGTTTCTTCTTCTTTCTGGTTCAGTTTTGCTCATGTATGAATAACAGATACGGACGGTGATCGAACCCCTTCACATCCGCGTCTTGTTCCATTACTGTAAGATGTCGTTATTCATCCACTGTATCAATCATAGGAATACTTTCATGCTGCGTTGCACCAATCTCTTGGATGATCAAACATTGTTGAAACTGTCTGAAGGGCAATAACGTGAATCGAAGACACCAACTAGTGTTCTCGTCATCATACCTCCGACAGTTCAGGCGGCATGTGAACCGAGAGGGGCCACCATATAGCTGAATCATTCTTATCGCACCATCACCTCGCACAGCTTCACCAACCTGCAAAATGACTTCAGTCTCCTCTATTCGTGTCAGGCAATGTCATTAGAAAAGGTAAGCCCCCCTGACTACTTAATGGTTGCGCCATGCAGATACATAGTGCTGACGTCTGCGTGGGCACCGGAGTGCAATATCCTTTATCCAACTGTGCTAATACTATGAGAAAAAGCAGAGTCAATCGGACCAAGACACCTGATCGACCGCTCAACCAAGCAAGTAGAGATACGATATATTCTCAGACTTATCGGTGTACATATATGTACACCTACTAAATCGCTAATCACGCCGTTTGGAACATAGCGCAACATTCTCTTCATCGACGACACTCCGACATCTACCAAGTCGACATTCGCATCCCTCAAGTCCCATTAGCCAATCTCCTCCCGCTTTGTGTTCTCAGTATCTGGAAGCCATCCCGGAAGATGAAGTCCCTGAGTTAACATCGTAGGAGCTTTTCCTTTGCACGGTCGACCCTCCTCAAAGATCGCAAGGTGAATGCTCGAATAAGGAGCCACTCATTTCGTATCGTCTGAGGTCTCAGCTCTTAGGTTCACACAAGTCTTATGATGTTATGAAGCTAATATGAACTTTCAAGCTCAAAACATCGTTAACGACCATAAGTGTATTGTCGGCAGCTCAACGAGATAACAATTTGTGTAGCAGAGTGCAGGTGTCATTATCAAGTCTCGTAAACGACCCCTCTATGCCACCAAGATGCTCGGCTTGATCCCAACGTTAGTATTGCAAAGGCTGGCTGGAACGATTCCGTTCTGCCACGGTAGCGCGTGATTTAAGATAGCCGTTACAATTACCTCCGGCGGCCAACAACTACTGCTAGTAACTTTTCTGTTTTACTCGCATATCCGCGCAACACCATCAGGAGTGCACCGAAAAAAGATGAGTCGATGGATGGGTGGCCAATTTTAGAGAACCATTACGCTGTTTAACTCGGGGGGGGCACTGCCTCTCTCTACCTCATCCAAACACGTATCTGGTATACGCAGATACCTAACATCGCGCAGGAGACAACCGCCGCAGGCTACCTGAACATTATGAACCACAAGTCATCGATATTAAGGCAATTCAATTGGAAAGCTACAATTGTGGTATAAAATAAAACAGTCAACTTCTAAATTCAACCCAGAAGCTACCGACGTGATTGTCAAGATATTCGTTACCGAGAAGATGGTTTATCTTCAAACTTCAAAAGATCATACAGAGACTGGATTTGATCAACCTGTTGAGCAGTTAGCAACGCTGATGTTAAATCGAGCTTGATTTACAACCTTGCGCTCAATTAAATCAATGATATCTCGAAGATGATCAGCCACAATACGCCGCCTCGCTGCTTGCACCATCGAGTCCATACTCTTGTATTCGTCTGCCAGCTCGCTATAAATCCTATATAGATTATATGAGCACCTGGACAATAGATGTCACGGTAAATTCCAAACCCTTTGTGATGTGTAAATTCCTCCTCGAGTTCTCGCAATACCCTGGCGAGCACAGTCTGTGGTGGCAATTTGTCGCCCTGGAAGATGGCTTCGTACGAATCGATACCATCGGGTTCAAAGGCATTGGCTCGGGGTTCGAGAGGATTGGTTTTGACTTGTGCATTAGGGCCCTGATCATTCAAGGGTGGGGCCTGTCCTTGACTCGGGCGTGTGGCCTTCGTGTTTGCATGATTACCGGTGCGCGCCGAACGGTGATTACACCGGGTGCATGTCCCAGAGTTGTGTTTCGGTGCAGAAAAGAATAAGTTCTCGAGGCGACCTGAACGAATACGAGGGAAGGGGGCAGCTTCATCATCCTTCAAGGTCTCCCTCCTAGTCACAGGCCGCTTCCTGTCTTCGGATTCAATGACCCGAGCGTGTGTCATGTCAACTGGACGCGAGCCATGGCGCAACGATAGGGAAGCACTTCCAGAAGAGGATCCCTCTGACCGTTGTTCCTCAAGGTCTTCTGATGTCTGAGTCAATGGGGCAACATCATCATCCCCCGAAGGCTCCCTTCGAGTAGCCTGACGCCTGCTGTCATCGGAGCCAGTGAGCCGAGTCATGTCACCTGGGTGGGAGCGCGAGCTATGTCGTGACGACAGGGATGGGCTACCACAAGAAGATCGCTCGGATCGTCGTTCCTCCAGGTCTTCCGATATCCGCGTAAGTTCGTCCACGTCAACAAATCTTCTTGCCGACTGAAAATCAGCACGAGTTGTCACCGGCTCTGGGTCCCGATGTGACTGGTCCAGCAAAGAGACCTCGTCTTCCTCTTCCACGAGTTGTGACTGCTGCTCCCTCGCCATTCTTCTTTCATTAAGGCCCTCTTCTACCACATTCCTGAGTACCTCAATCTCACCAGCAAGCCTTTCAACCTCGAGCCGAAGAGCGCCGATTTCATCTGTTTTCTCGGCAAGCATCTTGGCGTCGTCCTCCCTGAGCCTCTTAAAGTCCTCCAGGAGCTGTTGCTGTGCTGTCAAGTCTGTGGTGACACGCGTGAGATGTGAGCGGAGGGTAGATATCAAGGATTCGAGCGCTGTACGAGCGGGTCAAATGAGATTCATCAGAAAGACGGGTTATAACCAACCTTTCTTTTCCTCCACGACCTCAAAATACTTTGACTGTTCTTCCTCTCTCCCTCGTTGCTCCTCTTTGCCCCTTTTCCATGATGGCTCGCCTGCGTCTTGCTCTATGATTCTCGAACGTTCTCGAGCGACGTCACGTTTGCACTGTTGGAGCTCATACTCGAGTTCCCGTACACGGCGGCGTGCGATGCCGTTTTCCGTTTCGAGATGAGCGAGCTTTGCATGAAGGGCGTTAAGTGATGCTATGAGACGGGCTGTATAGGAGTTGAGATTTTGAATAAACTGAAAAAAAATACTGACATTCAACCTCTTTCGATGAACCAGAGGTCCTGATACCATAGCGTTCAAGGTTGGCCTTTGCAGGAGAAACAACTGCGCTCGTAAGGCCAGTCAGGTCTGGAAGATTTACTCGTCCTCTACTGGCTTTCCTGAATGACCGACTGGTTTGGGCGATCTCTACATCAATGGCACTGTGATCGACGACGTCGTGAAGGGGTTGTTTCAATGCATCGTGGTGCTTCATAGAGGCACGACGAGAACCCGCAGGCGCCGCACGAGAGGTAGTAGTAGTCTGTGATTGGTTCTGGAATAATGCAGCGTCCTCGGCCTGAGCCTCATGCACATCCTTCGCAAGGCCCCTCGCCATACGAGTAAATTTAGAGCTAGATGCAGATGGAGTGGGCGGCTGAACATTTACCTGCGGCTGGGATACATGCCGCCGTACGGGTGTCGCATCTACGTCAAAAGATACGGAATGAGAGGCCTTGCGTGCTTTGGGAGTTGTTGCTTTTCGGGAATAGGATGGAATGTGTTGGAAATCCGGTGCATCATGTACATAAGAATGAGCGCGAGAGGGAGACAGTTGCGCGGCAGTACTTTTTTGTAAATTGCGCGGCCGTCGCGGAGAGAAGCCGACACGCTGCAAATTGTCGGAGAGCTTGCGGCGGGAGATGTTGAGCGAGCGGTCTGCTTCTGACTCGACCGACTCAGGTTCGAGAGGCGGAGAACGGAGCCTTGCGGCAAGTGCCGCAGGGTGAGAGACCTGAGACAGGTCGTACTCGCCTAATGCATCGAGGGCCTCGCGAGAGCACGGCTGGAGGGCATGTTAGTGGGTGTAGGAAAAACAAGCCTGATGGATCGCACCGTCTGTCTGGACTTAGAGTGAGGCTCCAAGATGCTAATGCGGCTGTCCATACCAGCAATCATATCTTGCAATGGGCGATCTGGGTCGTACTCAGCACCACTGAGACTGATTTCCCTTCGTTGACCACGCCCACCAAGCCCCGCGCCGATTGTGACAGCGCTGGCATGATGGCCGATTGTGGAAACAGTCTCACCAGCATAAGGATTGATGCCCTCATCTTCATGCGTGGACCACGCATGCAAGCCACTGGGAGCATCGTAATCAAAGTGCTGACTAGGTTGTTCGAATGATGCAAAGCCTAGAGAATGGTTAGAATTATGCCTCGGATATTCAACACTGTCATCATCTCCTTGTGAAGATGAGAGATGCAGTGATAAATCAGTGTTTTGTATCTGCTGTTCGAGCTGAATGCGATACTGCTCAAGCTCGTCACCAGGAATAGAAAATTCGAAGGTGGTTGACGGACGTCGCGCCATCGATTTTGCAGCGCAGCTTGTATAGAAATAAGAAACAAAAATGAGATCAAAGATGAAATATATGAAGGATGAGATTGAAGAAAGTCGCGGTCGAACTCAGAGTCAATGTGACAAGACACGGTCCACACCGAGTCCACACAAAAAAACAACACGACGCGCCAGTCACGTGAGCGAGCATAACTTCATGTGGTCTGCCACAGTTTTTTAGTGGTACCCGATGGAAACACAAACCCATAAACCTCATCGTCCGGCCCAGTCTGGCTCGAAGGCTGAAAAGAAAGGCAAGGGAAAACAAAAAACGGGTTTCAATGAAAAGGTGTTATCTGCAACCGCTCTCTAGCATTTCCTTGTTAACACTCTCTCAGGCATTTGCACCAAAATCTGGGCGACGTGCCGATCGTCAGGCCCGGAGAAACGTCGAGCGCGATGAAGCTCGTCTTCACGTTCCTCTTGTAAACCGAACACCTGATGATGAACCCCCACCAGTCATCATCGCAATCGTTGGGCCTCCAGGTGTAGGCAAGACCACTCTGCTCAAAAGTCTCGTCAGGAGATACGCGAAGCAGACATTGTCCGAAGCCAAGGGTCCGATCACTGTGGTTGCTGGAAAGAAGAGGAGACTCACATTTATCGAGTGTAATAGCGACCTCAATTCTATGATCGATATCGGCAAGGTTGCAGACCTTGTTCTCCTGATGATTGATGGCTCTTACGGCTTTGAAATGGTGCGCTTGTTCCTGCTCAAAATATTATCTCGTAACTATCTTTGATCTATGGCAGGAAACGTTTGAATTTCTCAACATCCTCCAGGCTCATGGTTTTCCAAAAGTCATCGGCATCCTTACTCATCTCGACCTCATTAAAAAACAAGCCACCCTCAGGGCTACCAAAAAGCTACTCAAGAGACGCTTCTGGAATGAGATATACCAAGGCGCAAAGCTTTTCTATCTCTCTGGTGTTCTCAACGGTCGTTATCCCGATACCGAGATCCTCAATCTTTCCCGTTTCATCAGCGTCATGAAGTTCCGACCCCTGATCTTCAGGAATACTCACCCATACCTCCTTGCGGACAGAATAGAAGACTTGACGCCGCGCGAGGAAATAAGGACCTCAAAAGGTCGGTGCGATCGCACTGTGACGCTATATGGTTACTTGCGAGGGACGAATTTACGGCAAAGCACCAAGGTACATATTCCTGGTGTAGGCGACATGGATATCAAAACAGTGACAAAGCTTGGCGACCCATGCCCCTTGCCAGATGCGGATTCTGAGAAGCGAAGAAAGTTGAGCGAAAAGAAGAAACTTCTTGTGCATGCACCCATGAGCGATGTTGGTGGTGTTATGTACGACAAGGACGCTGTGTGGATTAATGTCCCCGGTAACTTTACAAGAGGCGCCACTGATGGTGAGCAGAATTGTCGTTGCTTGATTATATGTCGTTGACTCTTGTGAGCAGTTCCTCATGGCGAGGGTGAGCGAATGGTCATTGACCTACAAGATGTAGATGAGACACTTGAAGAGACGGTGGCCCGGAGCAACATCCGCCTTTTTGGTTCTTCGTCAAACCCACTGACTATTGATGCCCGACATCATGATATAGAAGGTAGCTGCTCCTATGATGATGATGATGAGGATGAGGAGGAGGAGGAGGAGGAGGAGGAGGAGGAGGAGGAGGAGGAGGAGGAAGCTTCAGAGGGCGACAGTGAGTTTGAGGAGGGAGAGGAGGTATTCTCGAAAGATGAACAGGACGATGAAGGGAGTGGTGAAGAGGACGAGCAGCCTCGCATCGGCCCTTCAAATACAGGCCGTCACGCAGCACGCACGATCGTGCGCCCCACACATGGTTTTTTCAGCAAGGAAAAAGAGGGAGGAGATGTCGCTTTCGCTGACTCTGACTCCGAACTTGGGTTGTCCGACGATGAAGGCCGTGGCAGAGCAGGTGAAGTCATGTATGCTGACGATGAAAAGGAGATTTTGAGCGATGACGAAGAAGAGTTTGATGAAGACAGCGAGAATGAAGTACCAGCGTGGAAATCTGGACTGGCTGCGAAAGCAAGCGCAGCATTCGAGGAGCTCAACCGTCGCAGGTGGCGTAAAGACTGGGTTGCAATGATTTATTCCGGTTCGCTCAGTCCGGAACAGATTGCCAATGGTGCCGATACAACTGGGGTCAAATCGGACGAAATAGATGATGACTTCTTTCTGGTGAATGGCTCCGGTGCTGTGAACCAAGATGAGTTGGACATGACAAAGGAGGCGCTGTCTCCTGGTGCGCTGAGGGAGTGGGAAGATGAGGGAGTTCTGGATTCTCTCAGGACGCTATTCATCACAGGGGATCATGATGGCGGTGAGGCAGACCAGGAAACGAATGCCCACGAAAATCCGGAAGGCTGTGACTTCGTCGACCTGAAAGCCGGAAAAGCCCAGCTTGCTCCCACTGAATTCGAGGGCATTGACGCTGGGGCTCGTGCCCTTGTCGAGGGTTATCGGCCTGGAACATATGTGCGCATAGAACTCGCTTCAGTCCCTTGCGAATTCATTCAACACTTCGACTCACGCTACCCTATCATCGTCGGTGGACTGCTAGCTGCAGAGGAGCGCATGGGATACCTCCAAGTTCGCATTAAGCGCCACCGCTGGTTTGCACGCACATTGAAGACGAATGACCCGCTTATCTTTTCCCTCGGCTGGAGGCGCTTCCAGAGTGTCCCCATATATTCACTCGACGACCATTCCATCAGGATGCGTATGTTGAAATATACGCCAGAGCACATGCATTGCTACGCATCGTTCTATGGCCCAGTTGCGCTCCCGAACACAGGTTTTTGTGCATTCAATGCGCTCTCAGGGGAGACTGTTGCGTTCAGAGTGAGCGCGACTGGCGTGGTCCTGGACATTGACCGGTCGACAAAAATCGTGAAGAAGTTGAAGCTTACGGGTGTGCCATTCAAGATTTTCAAGAATACAGCGTTCATCAGGGACATGTTCACTAGCGCTCTGGAGGTGGCGAAGTTTGAAGGTGCAAGCATCCGAACGGTGTCTGGCATCAGGGGTCAGGTAAAGAAAGCGCTGAACAAGCCGGAGGGTGCCTTCCGTGCGACATTTGAGGACAAAGTGCTGATGAGCGGTAAGTGGACTCCACTTGGACTGAATTCACTCTGAATTGCGAACCTAGATATCATATTTCTAAGAGCGTGGTATTCGATCCAGCCTCGCAGATTCTACAACCCGGTCACATCTCTCCTTCTGTCCGACAAGTCACGCTGGTCTGGCATGCGCTTGACAGGTCAGATTAGAAGAGATGAAGGACTGAAAACACCACTGGTTGTCAACTCCACCTACAAGCCGATAGAACGCCCCGGACGACGATTCAACACGCTCAAAGTCCCGAAGAAGCTACAAGCTGCTCTTCCGTACGCCTCAAAACCCAAACTTATGAAGCCTCAGAGCAAGCAGACCTATATGCAAAAGCGTGCTGTCGTACTAGAGCCTGAGGAGAAGAAAGCAATTGCACTACTTCAACAGATTCGAGCGCTGCGCAAGGATCAAGTAGTACGCCGTCGTGAAAAGCAACAAGAGCGCAAGGAGACACATCGCAAGAAGGTTCAAAAGGACGAGGCTAAGGATGCGGAAAAGGAGAGGGAGAAGAAGAAGGTGTATATGAGAGCTGCAGGGATGAAGAGTAAGAGGGAAGCCGATATCGAGGAAGGGAGATCGAGGAAACGGAGGAAGACTTGAGTCCGAGTGACATATCATTAATGCACAGCCTCATAGTAATGATGTAGCTATTCTGGTATTCCATTATTTGAGACACGCTGTGACGGTGACCGAACACACGTCACACGCGAAGTCACTGGTCAGTAGGCTTCCGGAAGGCAACTAGGCACGAGGCTCTGCTCCTGTTCGCGGCCGTCTTTTAATCAGCTCGTTCATCATGAACGGCCATCATTGGCAGCAGAAAGCTGGTCACGACGCCCGCAGCCAGCTCTCACCAGATCCTGTAGCACATGGCCATGCTCCCAACTCGACCTACGAAGCTCACAGGCTCTTTGCCGCGTACCCAACGGCTTCTGCGACGCCTTCGACGCACGGTTAGATTTTTATACGTTTTGACACGTCAAGCGCGTTTAACAATCCATCTAGTGGCAAGACACATGAATCATTTATCTGTGTCCGCATTTAGCCCCACTTACTTGCAACGGACCTATCTCGAATATAACTCTGGGTCTCAATACCAGCCAGCTCCAGCGCCTTCCCCGCTCTCAGAATACTCTCATGAGCTCTCCTACCTTTCAACTACTTCAATGCCCACAGGTGATTCACGTTACTGGCACAATACAAGGGACGACTCCGTGAGGCTACTGTCCCAAGGCGGCTCGTACGTTAAAATGTTGCAATCGGCGTGATACCTCAATAGTAACATCTCTAGATACAGATTTGCTTCTTCTCAGTTTGCATCTCCATGGCTGCAATCTCAGCCTCAGTCAACGTATCATCCTCTTCCGTTTGCTCAGTCGTTGATTCAACGCATGAATCCTCCTGCCGCATACCCTACCCCACCTCCGCCTGGCATTCGAAGCACGTCATCTTCTCTTGCATTTGCATTAGGACATCCGCTAACGTATCCTAACCAACCCAAACCACCCATCGAACCCGTTCATCGGCGTAAAGAGCCTGTTGCAGCATTCAACAATTTCATTGCTCAGAAGAATCGAGACATCGAGATGAAACCAGCTGAACGTGACATCAAAGGAGACGAACCACAGCATTCTACCCAACCTCTATCTCAGCCTGTGGCCCCTCGGTCTGTGCAATCCAATTCCCATTTAATCGTTCAGTCGGCTCTTCGATCCCCGCCAATTCACGTTCCCCCGAGTACCCCTACATCCACACAGCTAACTCCGCGCTCTAATGTTCACCTTCCTCGCCTTCCCATCCCGTTAGCACCCGCAGAAAACAGCGTGACTCCCCAGAAGCGAAAATATGCTGGTGAAGACAAAGGTTCTCCGCTGAAGCGCGTACACACTGTGCCGTCAGAACGTCAGGAAGAGTTGAACATTCAGTGTCACTCCTTGCAAACTAGTACACCCTCATCGAGAACTACACCGCGTCAGGTGATGGCGTATGTAGAAGTACCTCCTTTACCAAGCACATGGAGGACTCCTTCCAAGAAGCGGCCTCTACCAACGTCCATGTCACCCCCTGCAGATAAATTTGATGCATCGGGGTCGGAAGAGGATGATGCCCGATACAAGTTTGGTATCCACGCTAGTGCGAAGTTGTCTGCACGCCGTACGGGTGATAGAGATGAACGAGGTAGGAAATCTTTCATTGATGTTTCATCGATCATTCATCCCCCCTTCAGCACCCCTCGAAAAACTCTCCGCGCTTATCGAGGACATATTCGAAGCTGAAGACTCGCTGGCCGTGGACATCGACGTGTCGGAGCTTCCGAAAGACTTTTTTTCTTCACTCACCACAGATTGCTCCCACCCTCACTTGCAAGCCAATGTGATCAAGAAACTGACGAAACATCTCAGTCAGCTCGCTCGACCTACAAAACGATCTAGACGGTCTGCCCGCGATAGCATGGACACCCCGAGAGCGAGGAAGGCGCTAGGCGACATTGACAACACTATCCTTGCAAGACTACTAAAAATTCTGGAACGCAGCATCAAAGCTGGGGAAGCTCTTGATCCCTTGCGTGCTTCTGCACATGTCCCTCATGTAGATAAAAACGCATCGCCACGAAAACCGAAGAAGAGTCCAAGAGTGCAAAGAGTGGTCCACCAAGATCGGGATGCCACAGGTTCTGCCTCACTGAACGTTCCAGAGGAAGATACACATGGGTTAGAGGTAGACAGTGCTGACATGCCTCAAGAGCTGACAGAAGCGCATCTCCACGATTTATCAAAACAGCTAGAAGTTGCGCGCGATAGTATCTTCGCCGTGGAATGTTGTGTTGCGTTATTAAGCGGGGAAGGCTTGACTAAACAGGTTTGCCTTTCTGGTCAATTTTCAAGGTTGATCTAACTTTTTGGCGATTTCTCCTCGCTGTCAACTTCACAATACAGCTTTACTCCGAGGAGCTCATAACTGCTTGTCTGAGTACAGTCAAGAACCAGCTAACGATGATTCTATTCCCATTTGTCGAGGCTGCAGGTGTCGGTGGATCGTTATCACCACAACTCCATTGTATTCACAGCAACACTCATACACATTCTGGTGATCTTCGAAGGTTGCTTAGCGAACTTTTCCAGGCGGTCTCGGCTGTACTTCCGCGTATCAACGTGTTGTTCTCTGGTGAAAGCATTGTGATGTCAGACGCAATCATCATTCAGACTGTGTATATCGCAATCGGGCCGTTCTTTGTAGTGGAATCAGGCGAAGGGGATGTCAAGAGCAAGAAAGATAATGTTGTATTGAATACACTTGGCAATAGCGCCATGAGAGGTCTTCGGTTGGACGCACTCTCAGTCATTCGAAGTGTACGCTGGTTTTTCGTGTTTTAAACCACCACTCATTATTCGCCTAGATCTTTGCCAATCACGAGGAACAGCGATCATGGATCATAGAAGAAATTCTGTCGTCACTCATCAAGCTCTCTAACAGTCATAAGAAGGCTGGGCAGTTCCGGTCAGTGAAGACTTATTGATGATACCTGCGAGTAACGTTGACATGCTATGTCCAGCTTACGCGATGGTCGTTCCATTCGAACAGTCTCTGCACTTCTGTTCCAGCTCGTACAAACGTCTGCCCATGATGTCCGTGTTGCAGCGCGCAAGATCGCCAAACGTCGTCAGAGTCGCCAAGCTCTTCGTCGACAGGACAGTGTGACCAATGAGAGGTCGGCTGAACCTTTGATGGACGAATTAGACACGGAGGTCAGTGCTAATGTTAGCAGTATGTCATACCTAACCGCCCGTGTAGGAGATCCAGCTTTATATCACGGGGTTAGAGTCCGCAATGAATGCTGCAAAGACAATAGTCGTGTATTTGACACAGAGGTAAGCAAAATGTTGTTGATTTCAGTGTTGATAAAACTGTGTCGCTAGATCCGGAAAAGGGAAATTGACCAAGAATTCCAACGAAGCCGAATACCGAACCATTTTTGACAACCTTATTTCCGACCTTCTTGTCGTCCTGTATTGGCCAGAATGGCCAGCTGCAAGTTTCTTACTCAGCATTATCTGTAAATTCATGGTGAGTTTTGCACCCTTGACTGTAAAATCCTCTTAAATATTGTTACAGGTTTCTTCTCTAGACGACGTAAAAACGAGCACTCAAACGGACACAAACGCCGCAAAAAGCATTGCGCTCGATCACCTCGGTGTCATTGCCGCACGGATACGCTCAAGCTCTTTGAAGGTCAAAGTACACGACCATAACAAGCACGGTCTCCACTCTCTTGATGAGGTCTGTATTTGATCCCAGTCTTATCAGCGACCATCTCATATTTTGCAGGTCATTTCTTCCGGCGATGTGAAACACTTGGACATGCTCATATCTCGACACCAGTCAATATTTTCGCATCTTTATAAAAGAGCTTCTGAAGATCAGGCGTATGACGTGAGTGACTTCAGTCCCACAGTTACATTCCTACTGACATGCAAAAGAGTGCGAATGATCTGACGGCGGCTACTTGGGGTCAAGAATTAGCAGTTGCACTCAAACAACTTAGCAGTTCAGCGCAGGAGGAGGGCGAGGGTCTACAGTCCAAGCTTTACGCCAAACTGAAGTCCGCGCTTAGGGAGGTTTGGAAGGATATGTCAAATGATGTTTTTGATGTCGGGTAAGCTTCTATCTTACCTTACCTCTGAATCGCTCGAGTTAATACACTCTGGCAGCTCGCAAGAGGAAGCAAATAAGGTTGATCGTTACGCCGAGGAGATTGGGACTATTCAAACACTAAGAAATTCCTTCGGGCCAATTCTTAATGTTGTCCTGCTTGCGCTTGATGCGCCCGCTGTTTTCATGCGTACAAAAGCATTACGAGCACTCGGGCAAATTGTAAACAGTGACTCCAGCATATTAGCAGCAGTGCGTGAACAAGTTCGTCAAGTCAGCACTTACTGACAAGCTACAAGCCAAATGTCCGTCGGGCGATCGAAAGTCATTTGCTTGATAGTTCCCCAGCTGTGCGCGACGCCGCTGTAGAACTAATTGGGAAGTACATGATAGAGTCGCCGGAGGTTGTTGGGGACTATTACACGAAAATTGCCGACCGCATCGCAGTAAGAGTATTCTATCGGTCGGGGGCTCATTTAGCTGACTCTTTCAGGATACGGGACTTGGAGTTCGGAAACGTGTGATCAAACTCCTCAAACAATGCTATGCCAGCACAGAGGATCTTTGTCGACGCATAGATATCGCGACAAAGTTAGTCCTCCGCATGCTGGATGAGGATGATACAGTGAAGGATTTGGCGATCAAGACGGTTGAGGAATTATGGTTCCAGGCTGCATCACAGAGTGGAGTCCCTAAAACCCGGTCAGTGCCGTCATCTGGCCCCGGCCAAGACAAGGGGCCACTTCTCTCCAAGGTCTCGGTCATTATGGGCGTATCAGCCAACTTTAAAGATCGGCAATCACCACTGGAGGACATGCTACATAAAGTGATATCCAGCCAAGAAGCTGCTAGCGCATCGTATATGCGAGGAAATTACTCTGAAATTTGCGAAGTCCTCATTGATGGACTGGTAGATGCCTCGGACTTGCCGGGATTCGTAAGTTCAGGTGGCTCATCGTATCGATATCGTTTGACATATTCTTTTGGCAGACTGTGCACAACTGTGTCAGGACTATATATTTATTCACTACAGCATACCCCTCCGTCCTCTCAGGAGCAAACGCGTCTACTTTGCTCCCGTATCTTAAGAACCCTTCCTCGGTAAGAACCCACCATCATAAGCACACAAAAAATCTAAATACATATCAGTCTGAAGAGCTTGCTGTTTCCGATTATTTGCTCAAGATTTTCCGTATATCAATACCCCACATGCCTAAGACTGCAGTAAAGTTTGGTCAGGAACTACAGCTTGTGTTGCAGCCGATGATTGTTAAACCATCCCACATCGGCGGAGTCGTGGTAAGTTGTCTGGTCATTGGCGTTGATTATTTACCCAGTCATACCACAGAGCCTGCAAGAAAGTGTAGCTTGCATGTGCGGAGCAGTGCAGCATCTTACGCACGATTTTAACCGTCTGGTTGCTCTAGTCAAGTCTTGCAATGGTACGAGGACTCTGTTTTTGGACAGATTCATGCTCACGTCATGCTCTAGCTCGATTGCAACAGGCCATCGCTCGCCCGTCCTCTTACCAAATGACAGCGGTTGAAAATAGGACATTATCCATTCTCATATTTATTGTCGCTTTACTTGGTGAACACTGTGACTTTGACCGGCTCCGCGATGACCACCCAGGTAAAGCTGCCGCAAATGTTCAAACTTTCAGTAGTTTAACATTGATTCAAGATTTCGTTTCAGATTTGAACTCTCTGTCTCCCGTACCGTCTTTTAGTTTTGTTATCTGACTTATCGAACTCATCGTCATTTCTTTCAGGGACCCATCGTGGAGCACATTTACAAGAGCTTACTGGAGTTATACGAGAAGTACAATGACGTTGGTCTAAAGGGACGTATCCTTCAGTGTCTCGGTAAGCCTTATCGCTATCTCTGGTTCGTGGCCTTCTCACCTTCATGAAGGCTTCTTGTTCCGTGCACAACCAACATTAATGACGCTGGGGCGGTCCGCTTCCATAATGGATGACATTTTTCACTCCTCTGATCTTGAAAGCCGCGGGCGACTTTTGCGCATCATGCACGACTTCTTAGTGTCCGAATCTATGAAGCACCATGAGGAGCAGAAAGGTTAGGTCCGTATTTTGTGTCCTTGCACTGTCCTTATTGTCCGCAGGAGGCACCAAAGGCAAGCAAGGCGGGGTAGTGGATATGGCGGAATTGGTAGGGAACACAGATGGTTTTGCTGATTCCGGGTAGGTCAAATAATCGTTCTCGCAAGGGTCTACTAATAAAGATACAGTGTCAGCTCAGCCGTTGTTCAACGATACATATCTTCAATCTTGGATGCGGCCCTGTCTCAAAATTCTCAGATCCAGAATGTTGCCGTTGACATTCTCAGCTTCACCATCAAACAGGGTCTCGCCCATCCGTTGCAAGTGCGTGTTTTGGTCTTCTTACGATTGTTCATTGACCACAGTTTCGGTAGTCCTTCCCCGTCATTGTTGCATTGGAAACTAGTCCAAATGCCGCCATCAGCTCACGGGCCAATGCGCTCCACGCAATACTCTGGAGTAAACACGCATCTTTGTTGAATGCTCGATATATCATTAGTGCAAGACAGTCGTTCGACTACCAGAACAAGATCTCCATAGATGCCGTCAAAGGTTTGACATCTTACTTTACTGTTTACTGTAATATGTCTTGAACGTTACTGTAGGTTACCGAACGCAAGCAGAACCAACGGCATTGCTTCAGAGGTGGTATTCTCTCGTGCGGGAGAAAAGAGCCCCTCGTCAAGACTTCCTGAGGGCACTCCTAAAATCTTTTGATATCAACCCTTCTTTGAAATCATCACAGGTAATGTACTGTCTTAACTTGTTTCATAATGCTCACGGGAAACTAGGATGATGTTGACTTCGCAAGATACATGGCAGAGAATTTTGCCTCTCTTGACTACAGAACACAAGAGGAAGTCATTACTGTTATTAAACACTTGACTTCCGTATTATCAACCGCTGGCATGCAAGTGATCGACCTTCTCTCGCCTTCTCACCTCCTAGCGCAGCTGCACGATACTCGACCTCTCTATAATGCACCTCACCAGCCACCACTGTCTGACTTTCCTACGCATTCAATTGATCAGGAAACTCCAGTTGCTCCATCTTCCTCTGCACTACCTGAAGTGTCCCACATCGATGTTGCTGTCATGAGAAGCTCGGTAACCATCGGGATTGTCATGCTTCTTAAAGCCCATCTTAAGTCTCTTTACGGGCTTTCAGAAGAGTGGGTCTTTTCCATAGAGGCTCGTTCATCATGCTAACCTTTTTTTTCCTCTCAGAAAATGTTCTAAATTTGTACTCGGCAAGAAGAGCGCTATCGGCGACAAACCTGCTATCAGACGTCATCAACTTCCAATTACGTGGACCCGCCTCCCTTATGCCACTACTTCTCTTGCCCAGGAGCACGACCTGATGGCCCACAGGCTGACGGTATGTCTTCTTCCACTTTTCCCCCTCGTAAGGCTGACAGTTATGCAGTTCATTGAAGTTTGGAATGAGGATGGTGTCACTGCGGAACCTGAAGATGACGATGCTTAGATGTGTTTTTACTGCTCGCAGTTTTTTTTCCCACTCGCTATCGACTTATTTTAAATATCATCGTACACATCCCCACTTGTAATGTAACATAGAAATGTCACAAAATGACTTTTAATTAATCGATATATCCTGGTGAAGAATCAACCTAAGAGCTTTACCGTGGAACCGTCCACAAAGAGTACAGGACCCTGGGGCATCTCACAAATAAGTTTTTTAATTGTGTCATCCAAGTCTGGGTCATCTTCAAACTTCCATGGCAGTTGTCCACCATACGACTGTGGGATATCCTTCTCGTCGATTAGCGATCTCAACGTAGGACCCGGGTCTTTGCCCAAGATGTGAATTTTGTTGCGAGTGCCTTCGTCGAACCAGGTCTGTGGAAGAAGGTCAGCATTAAAAGAACACAAGCATACATACTTGTGAAAGACCTTGATCCAGTTCCATATTGTAGGAAAGAAAGATGGTGAGTTCACGATGGCGATTGTACTGAGGGTCTCTGGATAATTTGCCGTAGCCATCGTAGAGGCCACCTGAAGATGGCTTCGTAGAGACCACATGGCCAACAAGGATACCTGCTCCAAATCAATTATAGTGGTCACTGATGATACTGGTGTTGGTGCAGAAAGATGGGAACACAACGGCAGCACAAAGCGCGTCATCGCCTCGTAAAGCGCAACGCTGTGCAGCTTCAGCTAACGATGTGTCGTGATTTAAATGCGTACTGACATTCGCTGGTATCGGCGCTCTGAAGGCACAGACTCGAGTTCCTTCCGAAGCGGTGCATCTAAGGAAGCAAGCCGGTATACATAGACCGGAAGGCCAGTCTGTGGACCAGAGTGTTACCATCGGATTGCCGATGACCGATGTAAATTCTATCTGCCAACCTTGTCACGACGACCTGTCCATCGAGGGTAGAACTTCCTGGCTGATTCCATCTCATTGGCCTCAAAGGTACGAAACAGCTCGTCAACGTTATGTTGTTTGCGCCAGGCTTCTGTGTCAGAAAACTGCATTTGTGCTTTGTCTACGTCATACCGCCGAGCTCGTAGGAAACGCCTGAGATAACGTAAGCTTGAATCGAACTAGATGAAACAGCGTATTCAAAGACTGGAGCGTACAGCAAAGTTATGTCATCGTGAGATGCAGCTGTGCCGTCGGAGGCAGGCTGGTATAATCCTGCATTTCGGAGCTTTGCCTTGAACGCCTCAAGTGATTGTCCTCGATCGTCGCTCACAGGTGTTGATATTATAGCTGCCACAGATTCTTCGGGGGTACTATGTGGCATTGTATCTGAACCTATCAGAGTTGAATTGATAGTCGAAGATGAAGGGCTAGGCTAATTGAAGTTGCAACGTTAAGGGCTAGCGTGAAGCGTAGTACTATACTGTGATCGAATGCAGAGTTGCTGAAAGCGGATACCATTATGTAAGTCCGTTTATGTAACTATCACGAAGGTACGGCAGTGTAGTGACTATGTACGCAACAATCAGCTTGTCAAGACTTTCCACATGTTTCCCAAAGCCTCTTTAGAAGCATTTTCTCGTCCTTGTTCATAAATAGCATAATCGTGCCAAACCGCTGGACTTTTGATAACGATACCAAATACTCACGCACATCATCAGGAGCCGCGATTTGTAGATCTATAAGTCGTTCAAAATGCTGCAGTATTGATGAGAGCAAAACTGGCTCCAGCGACGCCTGGAACATATTAGGAAGGGACAATGGTGGTATTCCCTGAACAATGCCGGTTAGAAACGTGGTGAGAGGAGAGGTCGAATAACATACAGAGAGGATGTTCCATCGATCTTCGTCTTTCATGTGCGACTCCCACATCTTTGTGAAGTTAAAGAGTGTCATAGGAGCTTGTGGGACAGTGCCTTCAACCATAGCTGGAAGCGAGGTTATCACTGGAGCTACGCCAGATTTTCCATCATTCCTAGCAAAAAGTGTATGGTTGCCAGATGGTCGGAATATCCCCCCACCAATGCGTGATGGCTTGGCAGTGTCCCGTGACTGCTTTGCGTCTTTGAAACTTTCTGTTCTTGCTGAAGCAGTTTGCCTCGGTAGGGGCGGGGTAGTGTTCTGACCTGGTTTGACGCTTGATGAACTGGGTTCGTTACTCCGAGGTAACGCCCGGGAAGAAATTGGTTGCAGCAACCCATTGTCTTCGAGGCCTTTAGGCTGCTTTTCAGCGTCTTCTACTGCTATCTCTGCACCATGATGATGCGACATGTCCTCAACTATCTCTATTGGAACGCGCCTCCGCTTTATAGCAACCCCTGACGGTATAGTTATGGGACGAGAAGTGTTCTGTAGGTCAAAGGTTGCTTCAACAATCGCAGCTTGTAATGTTTGCAGTACCTACTGCACTGTCATGCTTCTGCTTCTGCTGTTGAATTAGTTTATCGACTTCTAAAACCTCCTGTTTCACAGATTGATTGGAGGGCTCCAATTCGGATGCCCTGATGAAATCTATGAAATGAATATTGAGATTTTTCATCATTTCTCCCTGGAAGATATTGTACTCCCCTGCACGGGCTTTATCCAAACAACCGAGACCCATCCGAGCCTGACCTCTCCGAAATAGAGCTTTTACATTGTTGGGGCTTAGCTTCAAAACGGTCGTACAATCTCGTTCTGCATCCTCGTTCCTATAAACCCAGAAGCTGGTTAACCGGTGACAGACTCATCAGCGATATATAACAGAATAAACGTACTTGCCTAGTTTTAAGTACGCCGCTGCGCGGTTGAGAGGAAATGTCGAGTCATCGGCATTCGCAAGAATTGCGGATGTATAATGGCCGATCGCGGCTGGGTAATCACCCGACTTGAAGGCTGCGTTGCCCTGTGAAGCGGAAACCGTAAGAAAATGACACTGAGCTCGCCTGAATCGAGCAATGTTGACGACAACTCACCTGATTTTTCGCTATTTTCGCTCTATCTGATGCCATCATAGGATTCGGCGTCAAAGGTGCTGCTGGCAGTGAAGATTCATTGGTTGAACTAAAGCCGCAGTGGTAAGTCAGATCACGTTGTGACGTAAAGCCAAGATGTAGTGATATAGTACAAAAGTGGTAAATCGAGTTATGTAAAGTGCACGACAGCGATATCCCTCATAGTCCCTACACGCGACCAGTGTCGACTTCCCAAGTATTGAATATTGGCGAGCTAAGGTATGCATACAGTTATTTTCGTAAGATGGCTTTCATTATTCGATCTGAGCATGCTCAACAGCTTCCATTGCACCCCTACCGCTTAAGCTGCGGTACCTGTCTTATAATGGCAAATGTATCGCTACCCAGCACAACGGTTGTTCCCCATCGTGCGTTTACTCCATCATGTCTCTCTCGGCTCACCTTGATATTCCATGTGATGGACAAGCGTCCGTTAGCCGTCCCATCCGCTCAGCTGCACCGCCTCCTCGCTTGTTACATTCGCTTGGAGATGAAAACAGATCTGTCCTCAGTTTAATGGCAAATGCCAACCATATTTTTACTGGTGGCCAAGGGAAAGATATTGCGGTGTGTGCTAGGGTTCACCGATTAAATTCTTATTCTGATGCGGCCATGCTATCCAAGGTCTGGGACAGACACACATTTACACTCAAGACTTCCCTTCGTGGTCATAACGGAAGTATACTGGCCCTTGAGCTTGCAGAGGAGAAAGGCTGGCTTTTTAGCGCTTCAGGTAGGTCTTCTCGTACTATCATTTGCCGTCTTCTTAGTACCATGGCTAGGTGACAGCACTGTCAGAGTATGTCTATCTCCTTTGATAGATCGGCTTCCGCTCATGGAAGGCAGGTGTGGTCCACAGTGACCCTTCTACCAGTCTACATCCTGAATCCATACCTTGAAACGGGAGCAGGCGATCTATTTTCTCTCGCCTGGAACCCCGCAATGCAGATCATCTACATTGGTTGTCAGAACACTTCACTTCAATGGCAAGGGTTCTGTAAGTTTCAGCTTGACCGACGCGCGGAAGAGCAATGCGGCTCAGGCACATCAACTCCAACCCGTAAAGTCCACAAATTCTTCGATAGTTATCCACAATACACCCATCGCCCTGCGGATCTTCAAGCCAACAACTTCAGCGTGTCTCCATCAACCAGCCAGGGTGCATTCGTTGGGACTAACCCTTCGATAAACATATCAGCAACAAATGTTATCGACTCTGCTCATTTTGGCTACATATATTGCATGGCTCTTTTGCCTTCGACAAGAGAAGGCACAGGACACCTTGCACAAAAACCTGGGCAGAACTATTACCTCGTCACTGGAAGTGGGGACGAAACCGTCAAGGTTCGTTTCATCTCAAGTTAAGGGATGGGTCAGCCGACTTTGTACCATTGACAGATTTGGTGCTGCAACCCATCTGGTCTCAACATGATGCACTCTTTCGATTGTCAACATGGTGCTGTACTTTCGATCGTCGCTTCCGGGGAGACTATATACGCTGGATGCCAAGATGGGCACGTGAAGGTGCTTGACTTCGAAACACTGACTCTTGTTAGATCAATCATCGTCCAAGAAGTAGGCGCATTCACGTATATTTTAGTGCGAAACCTCATTTGTATACCAGAATGTCGACGTCCTTTCGCTATCGATCATGCAGTCTGATCTTTACACATGCTCTGCCAATGGTCACATTCACGTAGGCGTGGAAGATTACTTGTTTTCGTCGCTACCTGAATCATCTTTGTACCCCTCAGAGATGGTCGTCTTCGTTTGATTGCACAGCGTCGTGGCAAGCTCACGACGGTATTGTGCTCTCCTCTGTTGTCTCCTGTTCTTCTGATCGCAAGTCGTTTTGTCTCATTACCGGGGCGAACGATGGTTTCGTTAAGGTATCGTGTCGTAGTGTTTGCCAATAGCTTGTGAATACTTACCTGAAAACTTACAGGTTTGGGCAATTATTCCAAAAGCCGAGGACAATCTTTCCCAGTTGCGCGAGGTCAGCACGTTGATATCTGATTCGGATGTTACCCAAGGCATGTCATGTTGCGATCTGCGCCCCTCAATCCCTCAATTTTGTGGTAGATACAATGACTTATGCACTCTCCAAGTTCGTGTCAATACCGAGTGTAAGCAGCGACCCGAGCCACAGAGAAGACTGTCGTCAAGCTGCAATTTGGCTGAAGAAGGGCTTGAACCAGCTAGGTGCTCAGTCGGCTCTAGTAAATTGACTCGATTTGTCCCATCCATATTGCTCACGTATAGCATATTAGCTACCTACGCATGAAGCCGGAAGTCCCCTTGTTCTAGGAACTTTTCATGGGACTCAAGGGAAACATCCAAAGCCAAGAATACTATTTTATGGGTACTACAACCGTTTCATAAGACTTATCTCCCCTCATGATTTAAAAAACAGACACTACGATGTTATTTCTGCTCCCCCAAAAGGGTGGGATACTGATCCCTTCGTTGTGTCAGGCCGTAACGGTTATCTGTATGGACGAGGGGTGACGGATGATAAGGGCCCTATTATGGCTGTAGCTTGCGCTGCTGCAGAACTTCTCCAAAATCGCGCTCTTGGCGTTGATCTTGTTTTCCTTATCGAGGGTGAGGAAGAGACTGGGAGTACTGGATTTGTTGATGCAATAAAAGAACACAAAGTGGGATCGCGTCATGTCGCACTCACATGACCACACTCATTTCCGTTATTTTTCAGCACCTGATTGGCAACATAGATGCCATCTTACTCAGGTAAGTTGGTGTCGATCATCTCCTTTCCTTTTGTTCATCTGCGGTAGTAACTCGACCTGGATTTCTGAACATCATCCTTGTATCACGTATGGTCTCCGCGGTGTCGTACACTCCACAGTAGAGGTACTGATTTTCGCTATTACGGTGACTCAGACTGACATGTGGTGCAGATAGCAAGTGGTGTACCGGACTTGCACTCTGGTGTCGAAGGAGGTGCTGCCCCGGAACCAATGTTTGATATGTATGTCAACGAATCCCAATGGTCAGATCCGGACTCACGTTCATCTCAGGATTCGCCTTCTTGCAACTCTAATGTGTGGTGAAGGAAAAGTAGCTATACCGGATTTTTGTTCGTTCACATCTACTGCGCATCGATTTTGCTTGGCCAGGCTGATGTGACACTCACAGACAACCATGTTCGCCATCAGACTGAGGCCGAAAAGCAATTGTACGATGTTTTGTCCAATGTAACTCAAAAGCCTGCTTCTGTGCTATCTTCGCGATGGAGTGAGCCGTCTTTGACTGTACATAATATAGACGTGTCTGGACCTAGGAGTAAGTCACGCATTCCGCTCATACCTGAATGTTACTCATTATGTCAAGATTCAACTGTAATCCCGGGAAAGGTCACTGCGAAGGTGTCCCTTCGCATTGTTCCAGATCAGGATTTGGAAACTATCGCTCAGTCTTTGGTTAATCATCTTAGGGGGTCCTTCGACAAGTTCCGGTCACCTAACCAGCTTTCTGTGCGTGATTCGTGTTGACCATGATTCTGCGGCTCACGATATCTCGTAGGTGAGCATTGACCGCACGGCTGATTGGTGGCTCGGAAATTTGGATGGCCCCTGGTTCAAAGCACTCAAGACTGCTGTGCACGATGAATGGAATGTAGAACCATTACTCATCCGAGAGGGCGGCGTGAGTGACCCGTGTGGATCAGGCTTCCTCTGGCTCACTGTTTATGAAGTCCGTCCCATCGATTCCTTATCTAGAGAAGGAATTCGGCTGCCCAGCACTTCACCTCCCGCTAGGACAAAGCACCGTGCGTTCGGTCTTGACTATTTTATTCCTTGCGGCTGATGATCAGCAATCAAGGACCAAGCTCATTTACCTAACGAGCGCATTTCCCTGAATAATTTAGCCAAGGGAAAGTCGGTCATAAAGCGTTTCCTATCAATAGCTACAAATCTTCATGCCCCGACTGAGTGAAAATCCTTTGTCTTGATATGCACGTACGTCTTGCGCTCCCTATTGTAATTTCTTTTTGAAATGCTATATGAGGATATCGTAGTCAGGAAGTTACCGCTCTGCTTGCAACCACTGCATTCCGAACTAAGACAACTTGCCAAACCTCGTAAGAACAACTCATATACATTCATATCACTCATTCACTTGACCACTGGCTATTTAACTGAGTTGTACATGTGAGTACGACGTTCATCTTGATATTCGTAGGTTCCAGCTTTGTTCCACCTCGGCTCGGGACTAGCCTGGTCACGAGTCTAGTAACATTCGAGTGACTGGTCAGTACTAGTAGGATGTTCTGACCTATAAATATAAATCCTTCATCGAGGCGGCTTATACTTATAGTTTTCGGCGAAACTCAGGCTGGGTCACAAATACGTCATCAGTTGCCATGGCCATTGTGAACCCCCGAGGAAACCGTCCACTGTGAGTAAATGTCAAGGTGTGTTTCGATAGAAAAAAACCTTGTCGTCGGCAGGTTCTGAGCCTGCGCAGTCCAAGAGAAACAGATTTCATTTCTGTTGTGGTAACCACTTTCAACTTGACCCTTCCGAAGTCCAGATGAACAAAAACCGAAGAACGTCCATGAATGATTGAATGTCAGGGATGAGAGGGAAAATCCGGTTTCAAATCTGCCAAAGATTTTATTTCTCATGAACCATCACATGTGTAGTTCAAGTGCCCTAGGGCCTAGAACCCAGGGTTCTAGTATCGACGTTATCTACGGCGTACAGTGCTTGCGGAAGTCCGTTTCAAGTTGTGCCGTGGCAAATTTGGCAAGAAGACGAATCATATGATGGTACTAAGTAGAGATTTCATGTGTGTTCACTACTAGTGGTTGCCCCTGCCGGTGCTAACTTCTAAGTACTAGTACTAACTTTACTGGCAGCCTTAGGTCGCAGAGAAATTCATACTAGGCCCCCTCCCATGACTTCTGCGATAGAGGCTTTGTGTTCAGAATCACAACGCGCTGTGCGGTGGCACCCGCCCTCTTATGACATTCGTGTCGAAACCCTTCCCATTCCCGAGTATGCTGATCTCTCGCTTGCCGTATTATAGGATCGCACTGATTTGCATTTGGTTTCAAGGATTGAACACCCAGACGATGCGATAGTCAAGATTCAGGTTCGCAGATGTGCGGCAAACTTCATCTACTCTTGATTCTTAACGCACCCAAAGCTTGCTGGGCTATGCGGTAGCGATTTACATATGTACCGCGGAACTGCGAGGCTCACAGAACCGTAAATAAATCCAATCATTACTACAGAATGCCTTCTAAGCTCAAGGGATGCGTTTTACTGGCAGTTGCATCATGGGCCACGAGTTCATTGGTGAAGTTGTTGCCCTTGGTGCGAGTTTTCATTCCAGCTCTACCGGTCGACCGCACTTGTATTCCACGCTTCATGTCGGCGATAAGGTTGTCTCGCCGTTTACTGTCTCTTGTGGGGAATGCCAGTACGTCAGTTTCGTTTCACCAGCTCCAACTAGTATTCTCATATGCTGTAGTTTTTGCAGAGTAGGATTTACGTGCCGTTGCGTCGAGTCTTGCCTATTTGGCACTCCACTGACTCCAGGGGGACAAGCCCAATATGTTCGCGTTCGCAGGGCTGGAGGCACCCTGTACAGTCTGCAGGACATTCCTCATGGGTCTTTGCTCGCTGACTCCTCTTTGCTGTTGCTGTGCGACATCCTTCCGACCGGTGTATTTGCCGCATTTCAGGCACTCAGTCACGCTAAAACCCTACCATTTACAACCAGACAACCTTATCCGCTTAGTGCGAGCCCGCCGCAAATTGGAGATGTTTCATTTTTACCCTTCTTGGAAGAAGATAAATCATTGACCATGGCAGTGATAGGGCTTGGCCCCGTGGGGGTGGTGAGTTCACTACCATGCTTGTATAGCATCTTGCCATGTTTTGACACGGTCACCATGCTCTCACTAGTGCACCTGTATCGCTCTCCTTGACATGCTCGTCACGCGAAAGCTGAAGTTCAATGTGATAGCCATTGACCCGAATGAAGCCAGGAGGGCAAAAATGGCATCAATATACTCTATCATCGGCGGGAACCAACAATTTGGTGAATTTCAAGTAGCAGACACCAGTGATGTCAAAGAACTTGTCGCACATTTGACCAAGGGAGTTGGTTGCAACGCTGTTCTTGAAGTGAGCTCCATGCAACCTGCCTTTGGACCTTGACTTAAATCATTACTCGAAGGTCGTTGGTAACACCAGTGCGCTTCGGCTAGCTTACGAGCTTGTACGGCCGTTTGGCTGTATCAATTCTGTTGGGGTCCACAGCGATCAAGTTGTGCCATATAAAGGCGTTGAGCTTTATGACAAGAATGTATCACTTGACTTTGGTCGGTGTCCAGTGCGTGCCATGTTCCCAATGGCACTGGAGCTACTCTTGAAAAGGCAGGATGTACTGGGATCTGTGGGTGGGGAAACGAGTTTGGTGGAGAAAATAGCGAGTTTCGATGATGCGGTGCAGATATATGACGATTTTGACAAAGGGAAATGTGGGAAGGTATTGTTTGATCCATTCAAGTAGCACATACGAGCCGAAAGCTGTCCGGCGTTACCTTACTGATTGCACAAGACACGAGAGTTTGTTCCATTGGGCATTGGATATCAAAATGGTTCTCTTTCTCTACTCATGAAATAAGTTACATACAGGTTAATAGCGATAACAATGAACACGACGAGCGAAGAAATATGGTATAGCGTATGGTAAAAGGACACTGATGTTTGGATGACGCAAAGTCATGCGAATCATTATTGGGCTTGAGCCTCCTGAAAAAACGCTGGTTACAATCCAGGCTCGACAGGTAAAAAAGAAAGGACGGACCTGGTCCACGAACTCCATGGCCTCCTCTCGCTTGATGCTCCTGATAGAACTGACCTTCTGGTTGTTGAAGAGCACACCATAGAACTTGTCCGCGGTGACCAACATTTCTGGCCGGAAAGTAGTCGTAATGAACTGAGCCGAATGCGAAAGAGATTTGATCATGTCTAGACAAAGATCAGCATCAATTTGTGATGTGCCTCAGTGCACCTACTTGCAACAGCGGTTCGATACTGCGCGTCCAGATTTGCGTCGATCTACACGGAACAACATAACCTATGTGACAGCATATCCCATGCAATCATTTCAACGCACCTCGTCAAATAAGTAGAAAGGAGCTGGATCACATTTCTGGATGGCGAAAACTAGATAGAAAAGCTCAGAAACATGGTTGTCTCTAACAGAAATGCAGTTACCTGTCGCGAGTGCGACGAGGGATTTTTGACCCCCTGATAGCTGCTGTATCCGAAGTCCTTCGTCAACCTTGGAGTTGAAGGATACCTATCATACAATAAGTAAAACAGCAAAGCGGTCCCAAAACAATTACCTTTATCGATATGCCAGTGTAATTGTCAATGCTACTTTGCTGTGTATCATCTCCTTCGTCCATAGCTTCATCTTCATCCTGTAGCAGATTAAGAAAGAGTTATTTCACGCATAAGTCTTCTATTTACCTGGTCTATCCGACGTTGAATGATCAACCGCCCACGGCCTGCAGGAACAAGTTTGTCGAAGACCTCTTCAAAATTGCTGGCGACTTGTTTGAATGTTCGCTCGATGGCTTCATCCTTTCGCTGGTCCAGTACTTGTACTAGCTCCTCAATTGACGTGGCTGACTTGTCTAGATCTTCTCTGCGCTGTAAGAGTTGATCTCGCTGTTTTGTGAAGGAATTATACTGTTCGAAAGCTTTTTTGTTCACATGCGCGAACTTCTTCAGCCCTTCGTTGACAGTGTGCAGTTTCTTCACCAGCTAAGTCGTTCGATCATTAGCACACAAAGCTCGGAGATGAACAGCTGATAAACCCGCACTCGATCCAGCTTTTCGTTCGTATACTTCTCAAAAGCTTCCTCTGGAAGTACACCTAGATCTCGGATATTGCGGTTGCACTCCTCCTTACGACCGACAAGCATCTGTTTCTTAGCCAGGTATCGCTCGGTGTTCTTCTGCAGCTTTGTGACACTGCGACTGTCCTCCGATTGTTGATTTTGGGCCTTCTCCAAGTTGGATCGAAGTTCCTGTAGGTCAGCCGTCAATTTATCGAAATCCTTTTCTGTCTCTGTAAGAATACGTTTGGTACACGCGGATACAAGGGACTAGTCAGAAGCGAACCTTGTGCACGCTTTGTTGAAGTGGATATAGAAGCATCGAGGGACTTGAGTTCACGCAATCGCGCATCCAGATTGTCGGCGGGTGACACTTCTCCATTCGCCGAGTCACCTAATGACTCCAATGTTACCTGCAGCTCTTTCTCTTTCCGCCGGAGGCTTTCATTGAGCTCGATTTCCAAGAGGTTTTTGCGGCTATCAAGCTATGCGTGATCTTAGCTTCGTGCTCCAGGATAGGTATTGATAGTGTACCTACTTCTGTTCTCGTTTTGCTCAGCTCGAGCACTCGCTTGCGCCTTTCATCCACTTGTTGACCAAGAGTATCAATCAGATTGGCTTCGTCATCTGTCAGTGCCCGTGTAAGGGGGCTCGCAAGCTCAGTGCGGTACCCCTGTAGCCTCTGTACAATCCCGCTCAGCTCCGTCTCCAATTCATCCGCTTCATTTTCTAAAGCTACAATGCCCTCGCTCAATCTCTCGCGCTCCCTTGAGAGTGATGCCGAGTCTGAAAGGAGGACCTCGCGTGCTTCCTTTGCCTGCGCCTGCTGAACACTAAGGACTTGGATCTTTCCTGTCACCTTCGTGATCTCCTGCTCGAGCGTGGTGATGGCAGCTTTGACTTCTTTGGCACGCTTGTCCTCCGCATCAAATTTGGAACGCCATGTCGCTACATTCTTAACCCCCTCAATGCGCGAGCGGCGCACGTCGTGGTAACCACCTGTAAGAGCACCCTTACGATCAACCTTATCACCGTCCAGCGTGATGGTGTTAACACCATGGCTCTTAACATACGCAGCAGCAACTGTGAGGTCGCGGCATACCCAAGTCTTGCCAAACACCTGTTGGAATGCCTTGGCATGCGCAGAGTCATACGAGAGCTTTTCGAGGAGAGGAAGGGCGTCTTGATTTGGAGGAATAGTGGGCTGTTTGGGTTTGAGGCGATTGAGAGGCATGAAGGTCACACGGCCGTTCTTTTCTCGTAGCATGATGTCGAGGACCTTCTGTGCAGTTACATCAGTATCGACGACGACGTGGAAGAGACTGTGAGGTATGAGCATAAGCATAAGTAGAAATTGATGTAAATGGAGGGGTGCACCTGTTTCCAGCGGTAAGTTCTATAGCAGTGCTAAATGTCGAGTCTGGTATCTCGAAAAGACGGTACAGTGGGCCATATACGCCCTCCAGGTCGTGTCGCTCTGCAATCCTGTCGACGGCGCGGAGACCAGAGCCAGTGTCCTAAAACAATAAACAATGGTTCATCAATTGAGGGCGCGCATAAACTCACTTTGTCCATCATACCCGCAAGGTTGCGCTCAGCGGCCCTCAACTCGTCACTGGCATGCGCGAGTAGCCCATCCAACTTGGTATCCTCGCGCCATAACTCCTTCCTGCGCTCAATAAGTTCGGTCTGCTGCTCTTTGAGTGCTGTAACCTGCTCTCCAATGTCTTTCACACGTGTTCTGCCATCTTCCAAGCTCCCCTGAATGTTATCGACTCTCCGCTCCATCTCAGCAACGTTCTGCATTTTCTGTGTGACATCCTTCCGAGTGGAATCGAGCGCTGCAGAACGAGCCCGTTGATATGCCTCCATACTTGCGATCTCCTGTTTGAGGTACGCATCACGCTCTGCCTTTGTCCGGAAGCGGTTGACACGACCTTGCTTGGCAAAGAGCGCGTTTAGCTGAGTGCGAGACTCTTCCATTTTACGCTTTTCTGCACTTTCCTTTGTGCGGGCTTTTTCCCACTGTGGAACCAAATCGCGCAGTCCGCGCTCCTTATCCCGCGTGGCTTGCTGAACGGACGCAAGCTCTTGTTTGAGTGCGCTATCATCATGCTCGCTTGTTGCACGGAGATCGGCAACAATGCACTCGAGTTCTGTACGAGCGCGGATGAATTCATTGAGCTCGGAGTGTGCATCTTTCCGTGATATTTTGAGAGCTTGAAGGGAATGTTTCGCTTGCGAGATTTGTTGCTCTAGGCGCTATGACTGTGTTAATAAAAGACTCAATGAGAGAGAGGGTTGGACGGACCTGTATCTCCTTCTCTCTGGTATCAAACTGCTCTCTTCTCATGTTGGCACCGTGTACTTCTCCTCGCCTCTCTTCGTCAATCTCCTCCAAAGCTTCTCCAACCTCCTCCAACTCTCTCTGATACAGTGCATACTCGAGACACCGGCGCTCCTTGTCCTTGTCCTGAAACTCGCGCAACTCTTCTTTTTCCTCCTCTAGCTCTGTCAGACGAGAGTCGATGTAGTCGATAAGTTCATTGATCTTTGTGCGTTTGGCATCGGTCTCGGCCATGATACGAAGAGATTCGGTACGACGCTGTTCATAGACTTTGGTGCCAGCAACTTCTTTCAACAGGGCAAGACGCTCGTGGTCCTTTGCATTTGTGAGGGCAGTGATCTGAAATATTCTGTTAGGAGAGTATAGGGGGGTCAGGTGGCACGTACTCGTCCTTGCGGAACGATGTAATATGGATTGGACTTTGAGAATCCCGCACTCTCGAGGAGATTCATGACGTCAGCTTTGCTAGCGCTTTTTTTGTCGAGACTATATTCATCCTTCTTGAGACCGATGGTACGTCTTAATATGACTTCTTCGCGACCGGTTGGAAATCGATTATCAGAGTTATCAAACACAATCTCGACTGGTTGCAAGTATGAGAAAGGATGCTAGAGGATCATAACTGGAAATTTCATACCATATGCAGATAGCGTTGTCGTGACGGAAACACCTTCGTGAAGGAGAGCCTGTCGCTCCTCTCTGGACATGGAGGTGTATGCATCAGACAATACAAAGCGAATGGCTAGGGGAGTGTAGGAGTAAGATTGAGAGACATAGTTCAGGGGTACAATGGGCACCTGCAAAGAAGTTACTCTTGCCTGAGCCATTTCTACCTACGACGACATTATGACGAGGAGAGAAGGGCTCTATCTGTGTCTGATCACGGTCTGGTAGAAACAGTGCGTAAAGTGGGATATTACCGAAAAAGAATGGTCCAACTTACAAGACTTGAATCCCTGAATTGTCAGGGTCTTGATATACATTAAAGCTGAGACGTGCTCAACGCGTACTATAAAGTAGAATCTGGCAGACGCGTGCAGACGCCGATGGTGCGCGCGTGACACGTGCCATGTCACATATCACCTGACTTTATGACTAACCTTATGTAAGATTCTGGGATATTCCGATTGCAACTGTATAGTAGTTCGGGGATTGGCGATTTACCTGATCATCGGCCTGCTAGTAATACAGGCGACGGGCAGAATAACTTCAAATCAATATGGCCCCTACTAATGTCAAGGCCAAGGCCGCCAAAAAGGCCGCTTTGCAGGGCGTGCACTCGCATTCAACACGGAAGCAGCGATACTCTGTAACATTTCACCGTCCCAAGACACTCCGCCTGCCCAGGAGTCCCAAGTACCCTCGCAAATCTATTCCCCATGCACCACGAATGGACCAGTTCCGAACCATTGTCTCGTGCGTCTTATGCTATATAATACAAAATAAATTTTGACTGTTCAATGACAGTCCACTGAACACGGAGTCGGCGATGAAGAAGATCGAGGAGCACAACACCCTCGTCTTTATTGTTGACATAAAGTCGAATAAGCGACAAATCAAGGACGCCGTAAAAAAACTTTACGACGTTCAGGCTGCTAAAATCAACACCCTGATTCGGTTTGTATCCATGCAATGAGCTTAAAGATTACAACCTGATTGCCCTTAGACCTGATGGGAAGAAGAAGGCATACGTTCGGCTCACGCCCGACCACGACGCTTTGGATGTTGCAAACAAGGTGATTTACCGTCAACGTGCTGTCAATATTGTTATTAATTATACTCCAGATCGGATTCATCTAAGTCTGTTGTTGCATTTTCTACTATTTCGTCGTGTATTGTCATACTATCATATGCACCTTGATGAATCCATGTTCCTGCCCCTAGTCGTGATGTCGTTTCGAATCTTTGGATTGGCATAATTACAAAACATGTTCAGTCAACAAGTTTCCAGTACTTGCTACGTAGTAGATGCACATGTCTTAAGGAAAGCTAAAAACAGTTCTGGTAACCGAGATCATTTGTTGTGTTACCGTGTGATCGCGCTTTAGTAGGAAACCTACCTACGCACTACATAGATCGTTTCGAATTCTGTCTTGTTCCTCCCCTCGTTTTCAGATTTCTGGTCTCAAATTTAGCTGCTCCTGTGACGCTGCCGGCGACGTCTTGTCAATTATTGGCCAACTAGCTTCCAGGAATCAAGAATCTTCGTGTTTTAAAATATCTTAGAACCCACTTTTCGCTCTCTTTGAGAGACCAGAAACGCACACTCGTTCTATCCCTAGCGGACCCAAAGTCGCGCTGTCCTTGCTATCCAGCAATATTCTATCATCTCTATGTATTCTGTTATCTATTTTATCCTTGCAACTGCGTTTTCCTCCCTTGTCGTTCCCCAGGTCGATGCACGACACTCGTCGGCCTCCAACTCTCATGCAAGGAGATCTTTTACATTCAAGAAAAGAGTTCCTGATGGCATTTTAAGTGGTCTTGGTACGTATTTTCTTTCATTATTTAGTTTGGGTGATGTTTTAATGGGCTGGTTCTCAGATAGCGTATTGGGTGGGGCTGGAAGCGGACTTGGTATCAGTGCCCCATCGTCCTCTGTGTCCAGCAGCGGGACGGTCTCATCCACAGGCACTGGTACGCCTACTACAAGCTCTAGTCCCTCAACCTCTGGGTCATCGACCAGCTCGTCATGCATTGGGCTCTTTGGGTTAGATATAGGTTGTACTCCGCCCACGACTACCCCGTCTAGCTCGCCAGCATCAATTTCTACCTCCACTGCTGCTGCATCATCCAATTCCAACCCATCATCTACCACAACGTCATCTTGCAATGGACTGCTTGGTTTGGTGGGTGGTTGCTCATCTCCCTCGACATCTCCCACATCGAGCCAAGCAGCTTCGAGTACTCCTGCAGGTTCTGGTTCTGTTGCCACCAGTTCGGCGGCTCCCGCCACAACATCATCCTGCAATGGACTGCTCGGTCTTGGGATTGGTTGTCCAGCTTCCTCATCATCTCCCACTTCGAGCCAACCAACTTCGAGCGCGCCTGTAAGTTCTGCTCCCGTTGCCGTAAGTTCTGCGGCTCCCACCACAACGTCGTCTTGCTATGGAGTTCTTGGTCTGGGAATTGGCTGCCCCGCTCCCTCTTCATCTCCCACTTCGAGCCAACCAGTCTCAAGCGCGCCTGTAAGTTCTGGTTCTCCTGCCACCAGTTCGGTTACTTCTGCTGCATCGTCGTCGTCGTGTGATGGGCTACTTGGCATTGGTATTGGTTGTCCACTTCCCACTTCGACATCTTCCACTTCAAGCCAACCAGCTTCTTCTCCGCCTGTAAGTTCTGGTTCTCCTACCACCAGTTCGGTTGCTTCCGCTGCGTCGTCGTCGTCGTCGTGTGATGGGCTACTTGGCATTGGCATTGGTTGTCCACTTACCACTTCGACATCTTCCACTTCAAGCCAA
>MU177951.1:51316-83262 GCA_016695465.1 Suillus americanus | reverse complement strand
GTTGCTTCCACCACCGCGTCGTCGTGCGATGGGTTACTTGGCATTGGTATTGGTTGTCCACCTCCCACTTGGACATCTTCCACTTCAAGCCAACCAACTTCGAACACGCCTGTAACTCCTGGTTCTCCTACCACCACTTCGGTTGCTTCTTCCTCAACGTCATCTTGCAATGGCATTGGTTGCACTCCATCCTCTACGTCGACGACGGATTCCTCTGCATCTGGTACCGTGTAAGTTTAAATCCTATCGTGCTTGAGACCGTTTGATCATACTCCGTTGCAGGACTACTACTACTGCTATCACAGCTGGCACGAGTTCGGGCAATGGCACATCCACAGCATCTGCTACATCGACCGTCATCAGCTTCCCAAATAGCACGACCGTGAGCACTACTGGCACCCTTAACGAGACATCCACGATGTCGTTGTCAAGTAGCTATATTTCTACGACCACGAATACCAATTACCAATACCTGTCCACGGTCTCATCTCTGCTGGTCAATACCGCCACGTCCACACCCATAGCCTCCTCAACTAATTCAAATCCTGACCTCCCAACGACGACGTTCTCGCTTGCATCCGCTCCGCCTGCCAGTCAGCCTTCTGCAGCACCGATCCCGACGTATCTCCCAACTGCCATTATGCCACAGCCTACGCTCAATGTCGAAAATGTGCCAACTACTGACACCCTGATCAGCGTACTGTTCAATCAGTCCCTTAACTGGGAATGGGTTGCAACGAATTCGGATACTCAAGGACAGATATTTGAGTACTTCCCCTCGATAATTGCGACAGCACTTGGAATTGATGGTACGTGCTCCTAACATCGTATACTTGCATACGTACTGAAAATGTATTCCAGCTTCTCAGGTACAAAGCTACGAGCTGCTAGTTTACGAACCCTCATCGTACACTGGCATTGAAGACGTTGCACTACTTGGTACCATCTGGCAGGGTTATCTCCCTAATGACCAGGTCTCCACACTCGCTTCGCTTATCTCCAATAAAAAGTCTTCGTTCTATACTGGACAAGAAGGCAGTATACCCGCATCGCTCGCCCAATGCGTTGACCCCACTCTTGCACTATCGTCCATCTCAGGTCCCACTCCAGGCGGCAGCAGCACCAGCAGCAGTTCAAGTGCTTCTAAAGTCCGCCAGGACGCAATCATCGGTGTCGTAACGTCGCTCGGTGCCATCGCGCTCATCATCCTTGCTATCGTCGCTTATCGGTACTACAAGCGCCGAAAAGAGGTCGCGCATCGCCGTCTCTCTGAAACCGTCGGTGATCCCGCAGGCGTACGTCCCGATGGTCAGGATTTTGATCGGGACAGTATTGGCGGCCAGCGAAGGCGGAGCTTTTACTACGCGGAAGACAGTTTACGTGGATACCAAGGTGTCCGGGGCGATGATGATGGCTACGAGCGCCGTATCTCTCCTCCTGTCATGAGGGAGCGCCGTCACCTCAACCCTGGAGCTATTTCCGCTCCTGTTCTGCAAGAGAGCAGCATGAACTGGTGAAGAGGAAGCGTTTCTCCAACTATTCAGGGTGTTGTGGTCACCGAAATACGCAATTTTGGACACCTGTTCGGTTTAAAGTTGTTTGTATAGTTTTGGCTGCGGTGAGTTCGTGATCGCGGAGCCCGTCATTTCTTAGAGCCCATGATCCTTTTTATGAGTAATCACTGCTTGTCACGGGCTGGCCTGCACCTAAATTTTGATGGCAGTATATAGTATACGTTCTTTGTGTACTGTCTGGACATGCTGTTTATGATTCGTTTTTACTAATACCCAGGGTTTTTTGTGTTCTGAATAGCTGTTGACTGTAGATGTTGATGGATCATGCATGTAGACGACCTGTAAGCAGGGATATTTGATTCGCACTGAGCTTGAAAGGCTTGTCGTTGCGATACAGCGTGTGCATGTGCTGCAACTGCCTTCCTGATGAAGGCACTGCTGTGAGTGCCGATGGGTCAATAATTCACGCGTCGTGCACGCGTGCGCATGGATGATCCTGCTCATGGATGCAAGGGCAATGCAAACATTTTAAAATAGATGTGAATGCCTCACCAGCCAACACAGTTCACCTTTCATATTATTTGTGATTGCAGGCCTTTATCATGGAGAGTTCATCAATTTGGCGCCTCCCCGAAGTCTCCAAGGCAGCACGGATGAGCGTGAGGGGGCTTCCCGCAATCCCAACAAGTCCACTCAGGCCGGACACTCCTCCTTCATCAATTGCAAGAGACTTCTGGATTCCCCAGGTCTCCGAAGATGGTCAGGTATAGTTTTCCTATCTTCAGCGCTCAGTTTCAGGTGACAGCTCTTTACATGTAGATTTACTACGTCAACACAGTCACCGGGCAACTATCTCGTGATCTACCGTTCGATACGGAGGATGAAACGTTTGATTGTGATCTTGCAGGCTTAACTTCATTACAGTGGAGCTCTCGTGCTGGCACCGGAGCTGGTCTCGGTTTTGCTTCCAATGGGGATGTCGACACACTATCCATCGTGAATGACCCTTCTCAATCCCAGTCAAATCCAGTCACGGTAGAGCCTGCCCGACCACCCAGCACGTCATCTTCTCATTGCCCAAATGACCTAAATGGTGTTTTGACGGCTCCCGCAAGACCGTCCTCGCCACTCCTTCTTGCAGACCTTCCACCAGGGCGCACTCGTGCCCAGACAGACTCTTCTGCTCTTCCCTCCAATCGTCATACGTACCGCATTCCCGGTGGTCTCTCCGGTTCGCCGACTGACCAAGTATTGAAGAGGAGTCTTACTACGAGGGAGAGTTCATCTACTGGTCATCAGATATCTTTGTCTATGGATCAAGATCCTCGTCTCTTCTCGTACTCTCACCGTCCGCTTGTGGCCAGAAAGGGCTCTCGATTAAAGGAAGCTGCCACATTACCTATGCCTCCCCAAGTCCAGGAACTTCCGCCAGACGAAGATCCTTCTCACCTCCTGACTTCAGTACCATCTCTGGAAGAAGTACTTTCTCCTCGTCCACCAGACCTTATTTCTGAATTGTTAGATCGGTCTCAACAAGCTATTCGCTCTGTTATCACACATCTGCAGCAGTTTGGAATCCCTCGCGTCGCAGATGATGAAGTAATCGTCGATCGCCTTATCGGTGTCGCTATCGCTTCAGTTCGTGATTTACTCTACGTCTCTGGTCCTTCTTTCGGTCAAATACCAAGTCATCTTGTTTCGAAAGGATCACAAGATGAACAGAGCACGAGCACAGCGTCACATACGTTACTCGTTCCTGCACAGCGTCGAGCTATTGCAACACTTTCAAAGTTTCTACTCTCTGCGAGAGCGATCTTGAATGACGGACCTTGGAGTGCAAGTGACAGCATCGGCAACCTTGCAACTGATGCCACAGAACTTGAGCGCTCTGTTGTCGATTTCGTGTCGATCACGCAAAGTTGTCGTTGTGACGAGCCGGATTGCGACAAGGGTCCGAGACGCTTGCATGGTTACTTCTCAGCACCACATGCAGGACTTGGGAAGGCTGGCGCCGGGGCTGCTGGGGCTTGGAAAGGATTTGGTTGGGTCACTATCGATGGCAATGAGGAAGCTCCCCGGCGAAGTTTGGACAGCGCAGTCTTAGACGACATCGTGGGGCAAGTAATGCAGGTACAAGACAAGTCAAATGAGTTCGTTGAAAGCTTACGCGCTTCTGCACCTGGTGAGTATTAGTCTTTAAGTCCACATATCTCGGCTGAAACTCTGCTTTTGCAGCCAACGTGGTAACGCCAGCCGGCTTACGAATGATGAATCAGCTGTCATCCCTTCTCCACCATCTTGGCGACCTGCACGTCGCTCGGCATGTCGACATCGAACCGGTGGACCAGGAGGAACTCAATGATGGTGCTCGATATCTCCGGACCGTTGAGAAAGCCAGAGTCCTTGTACGGTCGTTCGAAGCCACTACTCAGGCTGTATACGACGACGGCGCTGCACTACTTACCACTACACAGCGGATCCGTCATGTAGAAGAATGCGAAACATGGCGTGGTCGGGATGAACATTATGATACCATCGAAGCGCTGAACTCCTCACTGGACTTTAATCTTCAGGTGCTGCGACAGACTCTCGAAAGTCTTCTTGTCATCGTGCAGGAACAGACAGATATTCTTGAACGGAGTAACAAGAACCCCATCGAGTGGCGTATGTCACAACGTAGCCTCATCACAGCAATATTGGCCGAAGAGGCACTTAACGGCACGAATAACGACCTCTACGATACGAACAATGACGAAGCAGATGATACGGATGATATCCTCAGGAATGTTGCAAGTATCGAGAATACTATGCCTATAGCAGAAATGCCGGCTCCGCCTGTAATAAACGGAAGACGACCCCTGATATCCGATACAGTACCATGGGCTGACTATGAAGGCGGGGGTTCTTCTGTTTCATAATTATTGGTATAATCTGACTTAGACCACAGATCTTCGCATGATTAGAACTCCCCCTCGACAGGACAAAATAAGGGCGTTCTTTGGTGATGACGCGCCCTCTCACTATCTCATTACCCTCAATGCCGAAACCAAACCATGGTATCTGAGACCGACGTACGATCCTAATGATGTACTAGTTGACCCTGATGGAACTACGCGAGGTGGAACGGTTGCAGGCCTAGTTGAGCGGCTAACCGCTCACGAGTATGCTGGTAAGTAAGATTCTGCCAGTATATCTCCGTCTCTCTTCACTCTTGATTATAGATCCCAAGTTCAGCAAAGCTTTCCTGATGACTTACAAGACCTTCACTAGCCTTGATGAATTGTTCAGGTTATTGGTAAAGCGCTTCTGGATACAGCCTCCAGAAGGTTTAAACTCCTCGGAGCTGGTGGAGTGGCGGAAGCTTAAGCAACAGATTATTCGTATCAGGTGAGCCAGGCTATTGTCTCAGACCTTGTACCTGAACTATTTTAGGGTTATTAACACGATCAAGTCAATGGTTCAAGATGACGATGTGTTAGACAGAGACGACGCGTACATCCTTGACCGCATGATGGAATTTGTTTCGCATGATGAAGTCATCACTCTACCCGCGGCAAAGCAGCTTATGGTGATCATTAAACGTGCTGTGCGTGCTGATCAGCATTGGGGTTACACTATCTGAATTATGGAATAGCAACGAGGGCGTGATCCAAACAAAGTAACGATTAGCACGGCTCTGGATCCGCCACCTCCGCCAATAGTCCCTAAACGGATGGAGCTACTCGACATAGATACCTTGGAGCTAGCAAGGCAATTGACCATCACAGAAAGTCAGTTATACCAGAAGATTCGACCTTCTGAATGCCTTTTGCGGTCCAAGGAATCGAAAACTGACCACCATGACAACATCGCAAACTTCATTCGCCGTAGTAACAGAGTAAGTTTCCTGGCTGCACGTGATTCGCGGTTCACAGATGCACCTATTTAGGTAGCCAACTGGGTCGCATATGCAATCCTTTGCAAAGACGAACCTCGCAGACGCGCTTCCATCATGAAACATTTCATCAGTGTCGCTGATGTTTGTTTATTTCGTTAAATTTCAGTGCTCTACTAACGTCTTTCCTGTAGCGCTGCAGGCACATTCAGAATTTTTCTACTATGTTAGCTATCGTATCTGGCCTAAACTCGTCACCTATCCGTCGACTTAAACGCTCTTGGGAGCAAGTGGGCACCAGATACATGTCACAGTTGGAAACATGCGAGACAACAATCAATTCTTACAAGACGTTTAACGTCTATCGACATGCCCTTGCGAAAGTTTCACCGCCGTGTGTTCCGTTCGTTGGTACGTAGTCTATGCTACATCTATGAACACGAGAGAATTGATCCCCAAACAGGCGTGTTTCTTACTGCCCTGACACACATTCAAGACGGAAGTAAGGATTCCCTTCCGAACAACCTGGTGAACTTCCGAAAACGCCAGAAGGCTTCAGAGGTAATCCAAGACCTTCAACGTTGGCAGACTCAGCCACACAACTTCCATCCCCTCCCATCTGTTCTTGTCTACTTGGATGATGCACTTGGACAATTTGGCGACAAAGATGTCAGCGATGTCTTCTGGCAGCTGAGCTTAGAGAGGGAGCCGCGCGAAAAAGAAGAAGAGAAACTTGCAAGGATGTTACATGAAAGTGGTTTCTTTTGAGCCTCGCCAGAATTACTCTGCTATCCTGACGCATCATGGGACTACCGGTTAGACACGCAACTTCTTTCGCATTACTGTATCTCATTGGACACCGACTTGAACGTGCTCTAATGATAAGTTATCCCAATTACCGTTAGATGACATCCCTCCAATATATCTACCCAGGATTTCAGGAGCTGAAACCTTGTTCAATGTGATGGTTGTACTGAGGAACAAGAATTCTAAATGCATCAGAAAAATAGGGGAGACCTTGTACAGATTTGTACACACAGTACAATTCCACAGTCAAGTCCCTCCTATGGTGCTGGATCAGTTCAAAAATTATACACACAAAATGGACACATACACACAACATCTTCACACATACATACAACATTTTCACACATACACAATCACGTACCTTTGCCGAGACATGTGGATTTTAGCGGGACTTCCTGTTTTGGTAACACCATGCAATGACACAACACTTGAGCCTTGAGCTCGCTGTTGAGGACAGCGAGCTCAAATACTTGCCCAATTCTTCTCCCTTTTCTCTAAATTTTTGTAGTACATAAATTAATGATAAATGTGTTACTAGTAACTAGTTAACAATGCTTACTTGGACAACCCTCCTTCCCCACAGGCTTCCCCTCCTCCCCCCCACCCTGACTGCTTTTTTGGATTCTAATGAGATATTTATGTCTCTGTAGAAGTTCCAATATACTTATATACAATGAATGCATCATCATTTAAGCCCATACTAAGCCCTTCAGAGTGTCCAGTATGAATGCATGACAGAAAGTAGTGAACATGTGAGTATGGAGGAATTATGGTCAATATAGCATAATTTATGTGCCACAAGTAACACATTTATCATTAATTTACACCACACCTTGGTAGGAGTATTGATACTACCTGCCTATTGTAGAAGGGTAATTATGCATACTTGGCAGCAGTCCCCCATGCTTCTTGTATGCATACTTTGCTGGGGGACCAATCCCCTCCCCTTCGAGTGCTCCCTGGTGGTTCCTAGACATATGTACCTATATTGGGGCTGAGATCTCCATATTCCTATGTTCCATCTGCTATCTGAAGCCTCTGTATCAAGAGAGATCTCACTATACTTGCCCTGTGTACCCTCTGTGTTCCTGAGTCCTAAAAGGGCAAAAAAAGTGAATCTGACCAGTAGTAAAACATATCAATATTCTCACTGTAGATAACACCAACACCATTGAAATAACAAAAACATATGTCAAAACATCCTACATGGGTGAAACGACCAAAGAGAGAGCAACCAGACCAGGCACAACACTCCAGATGGACGTACATCGCAAACGCATAGCTCGACGGATGGCTGCCTGCCGCTGGGCATATGCACTCGCGCCTTTGTTCCATTCCATCTAGCCATGTCCTTGGGGAAGCACGATCCTCCCACCATTCCGTTTGCCACTCTATGTTACAGTCAACATACGCCCCTATTCATTTTCTTACTTAATCTTGTATTACGTCACGAGCCGCCGTTGCGCCGCCGCTAGACTTATCTCTTATCTCTGACTTGGCTTGTCTATCTTATATAACACCATGATCGCTGTGCCATCGCTAGGTGACCTATTCTTGCTATCTCTTATCTATGACTGACTCATCACTTATGCGTCCTATTCCCACACCTGCCCTAAACATCCTGTAGCCTTATATATACGCGTCTTGTATGTAGTAGTTCTTTACTTTAATCTTACTAGGTTTTACCTGGAACTTCCTTCGCTTAAGACCCCCAATCTTAAGTCATCAGAACCGATATTCAAGTCGAGGACACTCTCCTTGACCTGTCTCAGAACCACCGATCATCGAAGCCTTGACCTTATCTGAGAGTTCCTCTCTTAGTTACGGTTGACGCATCGTTAGACTTTAGCCGAAGCTCTTATCGAGCCGCTACTGTCTAGAACTATCCTAGTTTGTAACAAAAGATTAAAGTCCTTCATCGAACCTCCCCATCACAGGAGGCCCCATTTGCTAAGAAAGCACGACGACCCCTTGGGTTAGAAGACATTGGTGGGAAAGCGATCCTAACGCTCCACTAGAAGAAAATTATCATGAGGCCGAAGGTCCGGATACAGAATACAGTGAGAGACGAGAACCGTCCTCTGTAACCACAGAAACCAATCATCAAACGACAACATCGTCTGACAAATTCCCAGAAGAACTACCCCCCAGAACCATTACTGCAAACCCAAGTTTCAGAATGTCGACCCCTGCAGTTGCATCTGAACTGAAAGCTGGAGCACCAATGAACTATGACGGAAGCCCTAGCCAGGCTCTCAGATGGATACACTCGGTGAAAGCATACTTTACCATCAACTCCGCAGTGTACAACACCAATGAAAAGAAAGTGATTACGGCGCTGGCTTATATGACAGAAGGAAGTGCTAGTGGATGGGCATTGACGTTTTATATCGAAGTTGAGAACTCTTCCAGCAAATCCTATGGAACCTTTGCCAAATTCAAAGAGAAGTTTAAAGAATCATTCGCTCCTGCAGACGCCTCATCTGTAGCCCTGAATAATCTTAGACTCTTGCGCCAGACAGGAGACCTCACCTCCTACATCGCCAGTTTCAAAACCCTAGCCGCACAAGCAAGTGTCAAAGAGAGTCCCATCTTGATTTTGTTCTTCACAGAAGGACTTAAGCAAGGACTTTCAAAGGCCATATTCCAGATGGAGACCATTCCCACGGATTTTGACAAATATGTCACTACCACCATCAGACTTGACGGAAACTATCAACGAGGTGTCGCATTCCGTAACTGGATGACCGTAAAACCACACACTCAGCGATATGTACCGAAACCATCTATTGATCGACACGACCCCAATGCCATGGAGGTCGATCGACTCACCAAAGGAGAACGTACAGAGCACCTGCAAAAAGGACTCTGCTTCATATGCTCCAAGAAAGGACACATGGCTAGAGCCTGTCCTCAGAAGAAAGGAAAGACGCCGGTCCGGCGCAAAGCAATCGAAGATAGCGATGAAGAAGGAGAAGAAGCAGAACTCTGACATCTTGCAGAGAATTTTTGATGTGGAGAACTGGATCAATGTCAGTATCTCCTGATGTAGCAATAAGACTTGTATGAGCAGTTGGTGAACGTAAGGAACTTCGTGTTCCCATTTCCCTCATCTCGAAAACACGTCTGAAAATCGTTGAAACTACTGTAGTCGTCGACTCCGGAGCAGCCGGAACTTTTATTTCCGAAGAATTCGTGAAACAACATCACATCCAAACTCACGCCCTCACCAAACCATTTCGGGTCACTACCGCTGACGGAAGCTATTCCAGGAGTGGAGCAATTCGTCGATATTGTGTCCTGAACATCAAAATAGACGGACGTACTATGATTGGCAAATTCAATGTCACTCGACTAGGACGACGGGACCAGATCCTTTTAGGAATCCCTTGGCTATGCGCCATGAATCCTCTTATTGATTGGGCTGCAGAAACTCTCACTCTCTCCCCAATGCCAAAGAATTCCAAGATGAAGAAAGAAGAACCCAGTATAGTTGTAAAGGAACCCACCCTGGTTCCACATGCAACTGTCAAAGAGATCCCTGACGAAGAAGCACCCGGTCCTATTTCCAATGACATCCCCGACCTTCTCCCAATCCCCGATGACGACGACGAAACCTTTGATACCAAAGAAGATGTTTGGACTCAAGAAAACTTCGCTCCGCCAGTATGCGAGCTCGCCGAATATAATCTTGGTGACGATGAATTCCTAGTCAAATATCCTGTTGATGCCTTAGAAATCCGGGTAATCACGAACATCTCTATGGATAGTCCCCTTACGCGTGACGGAACAAGTCATGCAGAACAGGAAGCAACGGTCAAAAACCTGCCAAGGCCCACGGAATATGCAAAAGTCAGTAACAAAGCCCAGCAGTTTGCACTAGCTGCAGGGTTGGAACAGAAGAAGAAAACTTTCGAGGAACTTGTCCCATCCTACCTCCATGACTTCACTGATATCTTTGCGAAAGATGGCTTGAATCGGCTACCGCCTGAATGGCCTGGCATTGACCATCGTATTGAAATGAAGCCAGGATTCATTCCTAAAACGTCGAAAATCTATCCCCTCTCGGTTGCAGAACATGATGCCGTCAAAGCGTTTATTGATGAAAACGTGCAGAAAGGGTTTATCTCCGAATCAAAATCCCCCCAAGCAAGCGGATTCTTTTTTGTAGGAAAGAAAAGCGGAGATTTAAGGCCTTGTCAAGACTACTGGTACATCAATGATTGGACGATCAAAAACGCATATCCACTTCCACTCCCGTTGTCGCTAGTTGCAAAACTACACGGAGCAAAGTATTTTACCAAAATGGACGTACGGTCGGGCTACAACAACATCCGCATTCACCCCAAAGATAGATGGAAGGCTGCGTTTACCACCGAATTTGGGCTCTATGAACCAAACGTAATGTTCTTCGGTCTCTGCAACTCACCAGCCACATTCCAGTAATCTATATGGACAACATCCTCATTTTCTCAAATGAACTCGACGAACACCACAAACGCACCCGTCACATCTTAACTAAGATTCGTGCAGAACAACTTTTCCTGAAACCAGAGAAATGTACCTTTGACGCGCAGGAAGTGGAGTACCTTGGAATGATCATTCGCCCCGGATGCATCGCTATGGACGTCGCCAAAACAGATGGCATCCGTGACTGGCCAGTCCCAAAATCGGTCAAAGACACAAGGTCATTCCTAGGATTTTGCAACTTCTATCGCAACTTCATTCCCCATTACTCCGATATCGCACGACCTCTGATTGATCTTACAAAGAAAGACACTACGTTCCTCTGGTCCGACCTATGTCAGAAAGCATTTGATGTGTTAAAGGAATGTTTCCTTAAACAACCCATCCTCTGAAACCCTGATCCAGCTCGGCAATTTGCTGTCGCAACCGATGCCTCCCTAGTAGCCACGGGAGCAGTCCTGCTCCAGACTGATGAAAACGGCGTCTATCATCCTTGCGGATATCTTTCCCAGTCACTGAATCCCGCTGAACGCAATTACCAGATTTTTGACTGTGAATTGTTAGCAGTGATTCGCGCATTGAAGGAATGGCACCATTACCTAGAAGGGAGCTCCCACCCAGTCATCATCTTCACCGATCATAAGAACCTTCTCTACTTCTGCACGACGCAGAAGCTAACCTGCCGCTAAGCACGCTGGCAACTCCTTCTTTCCTGTTATGATATTGAACTTCACCATGTGCCAGGAACGAAGCTCGCTGCACCAGATGCCTTATCCCGTCGGGCAGATTATGTCCCCGATAGGGCTGATAACGAAGATGTCACTCTCCTCCCCGATTCCATGTTTGTCCGACTCTTAGATCAGGAACTTATGATGGTGCTTGTGAATCCTGACCCCATATTCCAAGCCGCTTCCGATGCACTTAACGGTCTTTGTCTTCCTCCCATGAAATCAGCTCTCTCCGATTGGACAATTACCAATGACATTCTTTACTATAAGAACCGTGCCTACGTCCGCCCCGCCGAGCGGCATGATATTCTTGAACGGACCCATGACCACACCACTGCGGGACACCCTGGGTGTTTCAAAACTGAAGAACTCATCAAAAGGGACTTTTGGTGGCCCTCTATGGGAACTTATATCCGGAAATATGTCGAGGGTTGCGCCCTTTGTCAGCAAATGAAATCTGATACCCATCCGACGACTCCCCCACTTGTTCCCATCCCCTCCACGGTCTCTGCTCCATTGCCCAGGTGTCCGTTGACCTCATCACTGATCTCCCACCCTGCAATGGCTATGATTCTATCATGGTCGTGGTCGACCATGGGCTTATGAAGGGGGTAATTCTCATCCCTTGTACGAAAACTATCACCTCAGAAGGCGTTGCAAAGAAGTTTTACAAATACGTCTACCAACGCTTCAGACTTCATGAGAAAGTCATCTCCGATCAAGGTCCACAGTTCGTTTCTAAGTTCTCCAGAGCCCTTGCCAAGCTTTTGAAATACGAGATCGCTGCATCTACCGCTTACCATCCCCAGACTGATGGACAAACAGAACGCCTAAACCAGGAGTTAGAAACCTATCTGCGGATCTATTGTCGTAACAACCCAAAGGATTGGGTAGAACACATCCCTATGTCTGAATTCATCCACAACCACCGAAAACACGACTCTTGCAATGCATCCCCATTCTTCCTCATGTACAGATACGAGCCCAGAGCTCTACCCCACGTCCTCCCAGATTCCACCATCCCCGCTGCAGAAGAATGGCTCCGTCTCCTTCAGAAGATAAGAGAAGAAGCTATCTCCTGCCATAACCTGGCAATGCAACGAATGGCCGCACGATCATATGGAAAGAAATATCAGCCATGGAAGATCGGTGATAAGTTTTGGTTGTTGGGAAAGAACCTCATCACACAGCTACCATCACGGAAACTCGCCCCAAAAAGATACGGCCCGTTTACGGTGAAAGCCGTACTTTCCCCCATCACGTTCACACTCCAGTTGCCTGAACAATGGAAAGTTCATCCCACATTCCATGCTTGCGAACTATCGTCCTATCATGAAACCGAAATCCACGGCCCTAACTTCCACGATCCCCCCCAGACGTCATCGATAACGAAGAAGAATATGAAATAGAAGCAATCTTATCGCATAAGGGCATGGGTAAACAAAGACACTATCTGGTATCCTGGAAAGGATATTCTTCTGCCAGCAATGAATGGATCCCAGAAGGGAATCTTGGTAATGCTCAAGATATCCTCATGACATATAAAAAGGCTCATCGATTGTGATCTATGGAACAATGACTTCTCCTCTTGACAAGCTACGCATCCTTACACAACGCATCATACAACTCACAGCTGTCATGAACACCCTCTCCGAAAATGTTACCGAGTCCCAAACCCCATCCACACCTACTGCCTCTGACGTTACACTCTCTGAAGAATCATCCGCTTCCATCGACTACTTTTCCATTATCGACGAAATAGAAAGCAACTCCCTCTTTGAATCTGCCCTTACCTCTGCAGAATACGCTATTGAAATTGATCGTATCCTAGCAGAAAGAGGTGTGATCTCTAGTGGACTCCTCATCAGTATCATTCGTTCTGCCAACCTCATCGCCTGCGCAGCCAATATCGTCAATGACCCTGCCCATAGAACCCTCTTCCACCACCTTCATATACGTATTCGTAACACTGCAATCCGTCTGCTGCCTACTTCTACTAAGGAGGCTATTCGAGAGGCTATCCATACCATTGTCGAACGAACCGCAACAAACCCAGTGGCATGACCCCCATCCCCTCACATCACAATCCCAGTTCCACCTCCAACAGAGATACCGGTTACCGCTGAGCATTCGGCTAGCATTCTCCATAATACTATTGTACTTGATGTACCAACTCCTCCTTTGCCTACCGCCTCGCCACCACCTTGCAGATACCCCACTAGACGTCGTACGTCCCAACCCAAATGTGAACCCTCCATCTCCCCCATCATCAGAAAAAGAAACACTCGCTCCAGATCTCCGTCCCCACCATCACGACCCCCCGTCACCATTGTAAAGGTTGACCCTTACAACAATGTTATGTGCCGCAACTGCGGTCTTACTGGACATTGCCACAAGAACTGTCCCACTTATCATTGCCACGTATGTCATGCGCTCGCACCAGGGCATTTATCAGTCTTTTGCAAAGACCTAGATGGAGCCGCCGTTATTCCACTGGTGTGGACTGATCCAGGCTTCTATGAAGCCCTTGCACGTTGGGAAGCCAATAAGGATGCTATTCAGCAAGCTGCTGAACAAGCGGATCGTGCTGGACACTCTTCTGTCTCTGTTGAACAGAACGAATTGATGTTTGCCAACTCCGATGCTGACCCCATTTACTGGGCGAATGTTAAGTAGCGTACTCAAGGGTATCGGATCCGAAGGACTTTGGCCTCAGCTCGTGCGCTGTGCCCCTTTACCGAGTATTGTCCCTTATTTCTGAATAGTAAAGTATCGTGCTTATGGGCGGACGAGTATCGTACCGGATCCGTTAAGACCTACGGATATCGGACGGGTATCGTACCGGATCCGTTAAGGCCTACGGATATCGGACGAGTAGCGTAACGGCTAATCCGGACGAAGTCCGAACTAGAAACTAGCGGATAAGACTGTCCAAGGACAGAGGCGGATACGGATAGACTATAGGAATCAATCCTAAGTCTCAGAGTAGACAAGAGCGCGAACTCAAGTCCAGACGGATAGCGGAAGGCAAACGGATTGAGTGCAAACTAAGATGATATTCGAACTAAGGTTCGACAGAGTTGTACATGAGTTTATATACTGTAGATAACTAACGAGATGATCAATCAGCAAGGTAAGGGCTATGTACGAAGCATGTGGAAAGTCTATTGGTAAGTAGGATTGATCACAAAGCATGAAACGGATATGAAGAATGAGTAACGGATCAGTAAGACAAACGGAAGATAGATAACCGGAGTACCGGTAGTACAAGAATTACCGAAAGGAGATAGACGCTGTATTAACGTTATATGAACAGGAGATGAAATAAGAATCAAAGCGGATCTGTGGACCAGACGACGGATACGGACGATGGATCTGGATCGGATCTGTGGACCGGATGTTCCGGATCCGTTCCTAGATTATTGGTATATGACAGCGAATCAGGATAACTAAAGTCGGTGACTTTATCACTAAACGAGGGGTAATGTTACAGTCAATGTATGCCCCTATTCATTTTCTTACTTAACCTTGTATTATGTCACGTGCCGCCTCGACGCCGCCGCTAGACTTATCTCTTATCTCTGACTCGACTTGTCTATCTTGTACAACACCACGATCGCTGTGCCGTCGCTAGGTGATCTATTCTTGTTATCTCTTATCTATGACTTATCGCTTACGCGTCCTATTCCCACACCTGCCCTAAACATCTCGTAGTCTTATATATACGTGTCTTGCATGTAGTAGTTCGTTACTTTAATCTTACTAGGTTTTACCTGGAACTTCCTTCGCTTAAGACCTCCAATCTTAAGTCATCTGAACCGATATTCAAGTCGAGGACACTCTCCTTGACCTGTCTTAAGAACCATCGATCATCGAAGCCTTGACCTTATCTGAGAGTCTCCCTCTTAGTTACAGTTAACACATTGTTAGACTTTAGCCGAAGCTCTTATCGAGCCGCTACTGTCTAGAACTATCCTAGTTCGTAACAACCAGGGCCCATCTTGCGGGTACTGGTTGCTACGGGATTTATATTGGACCATCCTCTCTCTGGTGCTTCCCCATTGTTCTGGCCATGCCTTTGATAAGATTGAATGAGAAGGTGGTCTGACAAGCAGGAATGTGGGCTGGAAGATGGAACTTGGGCATGAAGAATGTGATTGTCTTGCTGCCAGGAGAAAAACGGAGCTGCAAAGGATAGCATGACATGTGCATCCAGAGGTGTTTGCTCCACTGACATGCAATGTCATATGGGACATTAAAGACCACCAGGTCACTGGAATGCATCAATGTTGAGAAGAATAGATAGTCCATGTTCACGTATCTGACAAATTGTTAGTGAGTGTGAATAAAACAGAAGCAATACTCACTTCTCACCCTTTTGGAGATCTCCGACAGCAGACGGCCACTTGAAGTTGTGCCTTGCACAAACAACAGCACCAATGCCTGTTGCTGCGAGGCCACGTACATTCTTGGAATCCACTAAGTTCATTGCATTGTGGCTTGCACCAGAACTTTCTAAGAAGCAGAGTGTCAGAAATTTGATAGGATCAAGGAGACCATTATACCTTACCTTTTGAGTTTGTCCAGCATGCTCAGCCAACAGCCTTTTGAAGTCTGATTCCTCCATGAAATATGCCCACCCCTTGCTCAAGCTTGGATCCGCTTCTTCGGACAACTTATTACAGCAGCACACTCAGAAGTTGGCATCAATTCCCAGGCATAAGGCAAACAACCACCTTTACATATGTAAGGTGACAGTGCACACAGAGGGAAAAAGAACTTACCTTTCATTTGGAGGAGCATTGTCACAATCTGGCGGGAGATTTCTGCCAGGCTGAGGGCAAGCAAGGCATGGGACAGCGAGTTCCCCAGCCTGGGTGCCCAGCATTCCACATATGTCATGGGCACAGCCAGCTCATTTTAGAGCTAGCAGATGTCGGTACTGTCGACTCATTTGCAAGAGAGACTCACAATGATCCTAGAATTAATGTAAGTTGATGGATGGGGAAGGGAATCAAAGAAATAAAAGATAGAATATATCAATACATACCTTGGGCAGTTTCATGCCTGTATTGTCTGTTAAGCAAAACAGAGCCTGCCAATATTCAAAGGCAGAGCCTTTGGACTCAAAAGTGTACATCTGAAAATGGTTGAGAAGATGGAAGGTGGCAGTGGTTTGTGGATCAGTTGTTGTGGCAGGGTACCAGTGTGTGCATAAGAGCTGGACCATATGTGTCTTGGTGGTTGCGCAATTACAAAAGAAGAGTGTGACACTATGTATACCACTGATATCCAATACTGTGAAGTTGAATGCACGAACAGGATTGTTGCACTGGATGCCTGCTGGGTGGCCAAGTTGAATACATAGACCCAGATCGCAAAGGGTTTGCTGGAAGTACATGCCTGTCCAAATCTATGCAATAACTGTGAATTCAAGTGACAATGAAAGGGGGGGGGGAATACCTCAATGTTATGCAATGGCATTGCACTGTGAAGCATCACAACACAGGGCTGACAATAAAGTTGAAGCCCTTCGCAATCCCTGCAATGAACTGTAGGTTCATTCGCACAGTCTGGTAGTCCATGGCACGTGTGGCTCCAAGGTGCATCTCCACGTGCCTTGAGTCTGATGAATTCCTTCAAGAAACTATCTCTCTCCGGAAGCCATAGTCTTTGTGCATCATCCTGGAACCATGGTTAGTGTCTTAAAGTCTGGTCCAGTCCAGTTTTTTTACCCAACTTGGGCACAACTGGACCCAACTGGTCCAGCTCTCAAGGTGATTATTTCAAAGACCAGACTGGACTGGGGAAGACTGGTCTCTACCAGTCTATAGACCAGTTCACAGTTGGTTGCAACCGGTTCCAGTCTCAACCGGTCAGGACCACACATACTAGTACCAACACATGTTTAACACAATGTAAAGTAAATACATCTGACCCACATATTGCAGTAACATATCTCCATATTATACGAGTGAATGGACGTGCATAATATCCCATATGATATGGGCCAGCAGACCATGGGCCAAAGGTAGATATATCCTCGACTATGATGGATGGGCCGGGAGTGTTATTATTCCCGATAGAGATGGGTGGGCCCAGGTGGGGAATATGTAGAGTAGATGGGTGGGCCGATGGAGGTGAATTTTCAGTAGACGGATGGGCCGAGGTAGTTGGATATTATGTAGATGGGTGTACCAAGGTAGATGTGTATCAAATAGCTGGGTATGTCAAGGGTGCATGTTATCACATAGACGGGTGGGCCCAGATATATATCATATTAGACGGGTGGGCCGACAAATTAATATTATTTTGTAGATGGGCAGGCCAACTTATTGGTATTATTTTGTAGATGGGTGGGCCAAGGGAGCAGTGAAATATGTATTATATATGGGTGGGCCGATGGTAGACATATATTGCATAGACGGGTAGGCCAATGTGGGGGTATATAATATAGACAGGTGGGCCCAGGAGAATGATAATTGTAGACATAATGGAGCTCAGGTAGTTGTATATCATCCAAATCAAAGGAGGTAATAATTCAAAGTCATCTAATGATGTGGTATGACATGGAGCTATGCAAAGGGGTGAAGTGGAAACTCAAGCGAAGTGTACCGAGTTCCAAGACCTGGGTCTTGACAAATGAATATGTGATATCCAGCACACTTCCAATTGTCTGGTATTTCATTGAGCAATGGATGACAATAGATCTTTGAAAGCCAACATCATCCAAGCCTACCAAATGCCAAATGCCAAGTTCCAACTACCAAAAATCAAGTGAAGTGTACCAATATACGAGCCCCGACTATTGAATCCCGACAATTGAGGATCGAGTCCCGACTTCTGAGTCTTGAAACCTGAAGCCCGAGTCCCGACAATTGAGTCCCTTGTATAGGGTACCAGAGTACTGACTCCCTTGTATCAAGTACTGAGTTTTGACTACCTTGTATCGAGTACCAACTCCCTTGTATTGAGCACCGACTCCCTTGTACCAAGTACCAACTCCCTTGGATTGAGTCTCAACTCCCTTGTATCGGGTACTGGAGTACCGACTCCCTTGTATCGAGTACTGAGTCTCGACTACCTTGTATCGAGTACTGACTCCCTTGTATTGGGTACCAACTCCCATGTATCAAGTACCGACTCCCTTGTACTGAGTCTCAACTCCCTTGTATCAGGTACCAGAGTACTGACTCCCTTGTATCAAATACCAACTCCCTTGTATCGGGTATTGACTCCCATGTATCAAGTACTGACTCCCTTGTACCAAGTCTCAACTCCCTTGTATTAAATACTGACTCCCTTATACTGAGTCTCAACTCCCTTGTACTGAAACTCAACTCCCTTGTATCAAATACCGACTCCCTTATACCGAGTCTCAACTCCCTTGTACTGAGTACCGATGTAGGTACAACAACTCTGCTGGGTGAGAGCAGAGCAATTAAAGAAATAGCTCTTGACTCTGGATGAGAGACAGAGCTAAACTCTCTAGGTGTTGGTCGAGGTGTGATGCATTTGTTCGACCCAAGGAAGCAAATGCAGTAGAGAGATGATCCAAGGCACGCTAAATGAGCCTAAGGGAGGGCATGTCCAGCGTGGGAAAAAGGCGGCTCTATTGTTCTAAGAGGTCTTTGGAAGCAGAAATGTGATTGTCACTCTCGGGTGCGGCTCTATACTTTGTTCTAAGTGGTAGTAGATGGTGGTGGTTGTTGTCTAAGGTGGGGTAAACTCTGTAATGACTACTCGGCCCATGAGAAATGGTGCCATACAGAGTACGTAATAATGAGATAGTAAAAATAGCAAACCAATACTGTCATATACCAATAATCTAGGAACGGATCCGGAACATCCGGTCCACAGATCCGATCCAGATCCATCGTCCGTATCCGTCGTCCGGTCCACAGATCCGCTTTGATTCTTATTTCATCTCCTGTTCATATAACCTTAATACAGCATCTATCCCCTTTCGGTAATTCTTGTACTACCGGTACTCCGGTTATCTATCTTCCGTTTGTCTTACTGATCCATTACTCATTCTTCATATCCGTTTCATGCTTTGTGATCAATCCTACTTACCAATAGACTTTCCACATGCTTCGTACATAGCCCTTACCTTGCTGATTGATTATCTCGTTAGTTATCTACAGTATATAAACTCATGTACAACTCTGTCGAACCTTAGTTCGAATATCATCTTAGTTTGCACTCAATCCGTTTGCCTTCCGCTATCCGTCCGGACTTGAGTTCGCGCTCTTGTCTACTCCGAGACTTAGGATTGATTCCTATAGTCTATCCGTATCCGCCTCTGTCCTCGGACAGTCTCATCCGCTAGTTTCTAGTTCGGACTTCGTCCGGATTAGCCGTTACGCTACACATCCGATATCCGTAGATCTTAACGGATCCGGTACGATACTCGTCCGCCCATAAACACGATACCTTAGTATTCAGAAATAAGGGACAATACTCGGGAAAGGGGCACAGCGCACGAGCTGAGGCCAAAGTCCTTCGGATCCGATACCTTTGAGTACGCTACTTAACAAATACGTACCAATGGGATGGATGGACAAAGGATGGATGCTCCTGGATGGAGCGCGATGCAGGGCGCTTAAGCGTGGGAAAGCGCGCAAGGCGCGCAGGAACGCATTGCGTACTGCGGGAAAGTGGCGCGCCTATGGCGCCTTTTGCAGGTGAGCTGTGCATGATATGTGGGATCGCCTAGACATATTGGCAGAAGCTCCTGGATGATTGGATGATAGGCGCACCTATGGCACCTTTCGCGGGAAAGCTGTGCATGATATACAGCATTGCCTAGACATCATAGTGCAAGTCATGCTGTGAAGCCTAGTTGTCATGAGTCGTAAATAGGCCAATACGTGACCACAGAGACTTGAGTCTCTACACCGACTCCCTTGTATTGAGTACCAAGTCTCGAGTTTGGGCTATCAAGTTAAGACTATCAAGTATTGACTATTGAGTCTCAACTACCAAGTCTCAAGTCCCAACTACCAAGTACCAAGTTTTGAGTATCAAGTACTGAGTCTCGACTACCATGTATCGAGTCCCAACTACCAAGTACTGAGTACCGAGTCTCGAGTATAGACTACTGTGTTAAGACTATTGAGTATAGACCATTGTATTCAACTACCAAGTCTCAACTACCAAGTGTGTAGTACCAGGTTTCGGATTTTGGTACTCAGTACTTGGTACTGGGGTCACATCACTTGTGTGCCTGAACTTCCTTGAACACACCACTTCGGAGTATTTTGCTTATAACTCATTAGGATCCTAACTGAAAAATGTCATGAGACCAGACTCCAAACCATCGGCAGTGTGTTATGAATCTACATCCGAGAGCCACCACACAAACCAAATACGAACAACAAATAATTCAAACACCGCAACTTTGGACTCTAACACACTTGGCCAACTGGCACAAGTTGTAGTGGCGCAAACATTGCAACTGTTTGTCCCTCCAAAAAAAAACATTCCAAATAGTTGCCAGTGTATTAGTTAACAGTGTGACCTAGTGTGACATAACAGATAACCCATTTTGATTTTTTGAGTTAACCTCGAGCGCTTGCCATTATTATGATGTCAGCCCGCCAATTCAAAGCACCCAGTTTTACTGATATGAAGATGATCGTTCGCAATAAATTTGGTATCACCCCCTGTACTTGGCAGCTTCAGTCGGCTTTGCATCAGCTTGAGAAGAAGAATGTCTTTACTATTTCTCTGACTGGCTCAGGCAAAACATTCACGTTCTGGATCCCCCTTTTATTCAATGACAATGGAATTATCCTCATAGTGACACCTCTGAATATTCTTGGCGAGAAAACTCACAATGAAGCAAAAATGCTGGGGACATTGTAAAGCTCAAGTACCATGTCATTACGGTCAGTCCAGAGCGAGTACTTGGGGACATACGATTTAAGAATTTATGGAAGTCCAAAAGGTTTACGAATGCTCTTTTCAATGTTACATTTGACGAAGGCCATTGTATTAGTGAATGGGGCAAAGATTTTTGACCTTTGTATAGTGAATTGGGGAACCTTCAATGGTTCCTTCCAGACCATGTCTCTTTTCATACAGTGTCAGCGACAATGCCACCACACATCCTCCATGATGTTCTGTCAAAACTTCATATTCGATCATACAATACTACAAAGATTATATGCTCTAATGACCATCCCAACATTCACCTCATGGTGGAGGAGATGAAATATTCCCGCAGCTCCATGCATGATCTTACCTGGATATTCTCTTTCAATGGGACCATGCCGCATGAAAAATTCATGCTCTTTACCAACTCACGCAACAAAGCTGAGAGTGCTTGTAGCTGCATCCATCTGCATATGCCACCATGATCACGAGATAAGGTCATTTGGTTTCACTCCGGCATGTCTATGGATTTTCGTGTTGATGCAATGGATAAGCTTCGTAGAGGGGACATTTGGGGTGTCCGCCTGAATCCTGGCTTGCTAACAATCTTCCCCATTTCATCAGGCCGTAGAATGCCTATGTGCTGATACAGGCTATTCTCATCATCACGTCCTTCTTTCGGCTGGATATGTGTATGCCAAAGGGCATTGGCACACGCCATTTTATAGTGGAATAACCCTGGCAAGAAGATGACATATTGAAGGCGGTTTTTTGGTGTGTGCTCGATCCGTCGGCTGTTGCAGACAGTGTCTAATCTTTCTTTTGTCAAAAGGTCACCGTGGACAATAATGATGTGTTTGGTCATGTCAACATCATGATCAGCATTGAAACTGCTGTCACGCTTGTCACCAATTCCACCCTGTCGAAATAGGTCCTCTAAGACCTCTTGATATCCATCGCACGACAAGGGATCTGATAGGTCGTATGAACAGGTATCCTCTTTATAGTCTCCGGTTTGCCAAGGTCCTTCAAGAAATGTTTGAACTTCTGGTGTTGATTGATGAGAATTGCTCGCACATGCCAGGCAAACGCTGCAGTTCATGGACTGGGCTTTGTTGGATTGATTTGGTGACTGTATGTATCCTTTTTGTGCAGATCCATCATGGCTCTCATCTCGTTCATCAGCGGTGTGACTGATGGCAATGGATTCCTGTGGTCTGATGCCCATAATTGAGCAGAACATTTCAAAGCAACGGCATTGCTCTCATTGATACCAAAAAGTGGGACAACTGTGGCAGATGTGGCACTCACAAATGAGGACTGGTTCTCTAGGGTAGGTTGAGATGTCTTGAAAGCAATGTTGAAGTTATTGTATGTGAAGGCTGCTTGAAGTGCGCGTACTTCACTCCTGATTTTGCTGCTAATCTCTTTCGAGACAGACGTTACTGCATTATGGATCGATGACAGGCTGATCGAAAGACCTGCATGAGCCAAAACCTCGACTACTTTCTCCGGCACACAAGTTGACTTCATGAAGAATCCCATCCAACCCTGTAAGTAGTTGCACTTTTCATTCAAGCTTTGCAAACATATGCTGATTGCCACTACAGCCTTCTAATAAATACTGTCAGTACTGTACCTGCTGCTACACTTTGGGACTTACAATAACGAGTAGCACCTCATTCCTTTCGGCAGCACGACGCTGGCACTTTTTTGGGCACCTCTCAAAGGCTTCTTCACTTTCGTCATCGCTGTCATCATTGCTCGGCCCCATCAATCCAATACTATCTCCACCAAATTCACCCAAATCCATCTCTCGTTGTTCAACAATGTCTGCCATATGTGACCCCACAGCCAAGGGACTTGGCATTTTGCGCCGGCGGCTGTCCCTGCTGTCAAGAAGGGCCATCATTAAATTCCAAAGGTGCGGGGCAACAGTTTTCATTTTCATTGCAAGTTGATCAATGAGTAGCGTCTCAAGTTGTTCCACATTCACCGATGTTGCTCAAAAATGAAGGCCATGCTGTTGGAGACTGAGTTCAGCGACTTCTCGACACAATTCTGTGTGTACAAGGGCAATTGCCCAGGAGAGGACAGATGAATGTGAGTCTTCATTAGCGTTCAGCAGCATGCACATCTGACTCGCATTAGATCTCAGCAAGAGTTTTGCATCCTGGTGTTCGACATGGCTGCTTTCAAGAATGCCACTCATGAAGGTTGACGTGGACAGGCCATTATCTTGTAGGCACTGTATCACTTTTGACAGTCTGCTTGCAAGACTCATGGTACAGCAGTATTTCAAGCATGACAGCACTCATTTTATCACAAACTCATTGACTACTATGCCTCATGTTCTCCGCGCACCATTCCTGCTAATCATTTATTTATATAATAATAAACATATTTCAATAATTATATTATGTTTATTTAAATACTCCCGTGTCACACTTGGGGAACTGGCGACTATTTGGAATGTTTTTTTTTGGAGGGACAAACAGTTGCAATGTTTGCGCCACTACAACTTGTGCCAGTCGGCCAAGTGTGTTAGAGTCCAAAGTTGCGGTGTTTGAATTATTTGTTGTTCATATTTGGTTTGTGTGGTGGCACTCAGATGTAGACTCATAACACACTGCCGATGGTTTGGAGTCTGTCATGAGACTATGGAAAGACTACCCTTGACAAGGGCTACAACTTTGATTTTTTATCGGAATTATTCCCGCAGTCTACCCTAGTCATTCCTTATGATGGTCCTTATCCAAAATCCTAGTCCCTAATAAGCAAAAAGTGGAATTTTCATCAAGTCTTTCTTTACTATTGGTATTCCTGTTGGTATTCTTAGTCTTAATGAGCAAACATCAGTCACATCACTCGTGTGCCTGAACTTTCTTGAACACACCACTTTGTAGTATTTTGCTTATAACTCATTAGGATCTCAACTGAAAAATGTCATGAGATTATGGAAAGACTACCCTTGACAAGGGCTGTAACTTTGATTTTCTTTGAAAAAATTCATAAGGTCTACCATAAATGGGTTTCAAAGTTAGCTCAAGTTTAAGCGCACATGCAACAAACACGCTGCACTTGCAAAAAAAATAAAACTCCGACGGCACTGCCGCACTGCTGTTGTCACTGTCTGCTGTCCATCAGTGTATAAGTGTATCATCGACCTCTATGGGCACATGAGGCACAAACAATGGTGGTCGGGAAGTCAGCTCTGCTAAAGCTCGAGGTCATGGTGGCCGTGGATCAGCTCCTACTTCCTCTCAGTCCCCCCAACCCTCCAGCACAACTACTAAGATCCCAGCAATCCACTGAGAGAAACGGTACTCAGCACGCACCTCTCGCCTGATTGAGTGGTGCAAGGCCAATGATGGAGCTTGGATCAAGCTGTTCTCTGACTCGGCCAAAGATGCAAAGGACGAGGGTCGACTATGACAGCAGATGTCCACCCAGAAGAAAACCTATATCCAGCAGCTGGCTGCTGCAATTTTCACCAATGACAAAGATCCAAACATTCGTGCGCTATATGAAGAACACCCACTTAGCTTCATCAAACCTGTGGAAAGTCAGTTTGTCTCATATGTCCGCTACACTTTGGTTTTGGATCTAGTGTCGTGATTGACTAGATTTTTTAGGCTTCGGAAAAAGTACAACTCCATCAACAAGAGTCTTGGCCAAACAGGGGCTGGACTCAAGTCTGTTGAGGAGCTGGATGCTGACCCTCATACTAAAAATCTTCTTGGTATGTGCATTTTTTTCTTTGCTTGTCAACGAAGTCCTGAGATCTAGCACTAGCTCAGCTTCTTGTGCAATTTCCATGGTGGTCTGACCTCCATGGATGGTGGAGGCCAAATCCATCCTATAATACAGCATTTTCAACGGCAGACCCTGGTCAAGACTTTGCCGCTGAGGCACTTGAATATTTTGCTGGCACTGTGCACAATGAAGACAAGGCTCCTGCTGAGATGGATCTTGATGATGATGATCTAGAGACAGGAGAAATCCCAGACCAGTCTCTCAGTCTCTCAGGGGGGGAACCTGATGGTTCTCCAATGCTTGATGGAGCTTCTCGTCCACTGGTTAACAGTGATGACAACCTCTACAGTAACCTCAGTGCATCAAACAAGCCCTCATTTTTGCAGCATCATACCCCCCCTTGCATCCCATCTTCATCACCACAAATCCCATCCACCAATTTATCATCGTTAGATTTACCCAGTCTGATAACATCACTCTTGCTCCCTTCAAATCTTTGCCTTGGCCACTATGGCCATTCAATTTCATGTCCTACAACTAGATTAACCAACGTTAATCAGCCTCCGGATATCTCATTGGACTCACCACCAAGAAATACTACTCTGGTTTGTCCACGCACAGTAGCACCATCAGACTCTCCACCTCGACATGCTAACAATGATAACTTCTTCACTGACATGAACTGTCAACCCGAGTCTTCTGGCAGTGAGGGGATTGAGGATGTGATGAAGTCATTGACGGTGCACTCTCGTAAAGCTAGCAGCAGTGCCCTATGTGGTCAAAGTCCAGCAACCTCTACTCACTGCAGTGCGGGTCCATCATCATCTGAGGCTACTTCCCGTTCAGTATCAGAATCTCACAAGCGGCCATGTGATATAGCAGCAGAGGTTACAAAGAAGTTGACTGATGCCTCTGACTCACTCCTACTCCACATGCAGGATAAATCGGACTCCATCAAGTATGCCAGGTTTTTGAAGGAGCTAAAGGCTTGTGAAGCTCACACTGAGTGTGAGCATGATGCACGCAGGTTCATTACTTCTCACAGTTATGAACATGCCATGTCGGAGGACAAGACAAGGCAACTGGAGTTGGAGATTAGACTTGAAGAAGCCAAGTATTGTCGCTTGGCAATGGAGCGTTTTGGTAGGGGTGATACTGCTGATGATGAGGTTGCTTGATGTTGTCCTTGTTTGTGTCTGTACTGTTTGTTCTTGTCTTCAATGCTCGCCGCTCTTGCTAATCACATTCTTGGTACTTGCCATGCTGTACTACAACTACATGTTATATTTCAGACTTGTTCTTGATGTGCACTGCATCTTAACTCTGCTATGAAGCAACCGACCCATCAACACATCCCAAATTTTTTGTCCAGCTGTTCCGATAAATCCCTCGTCACCATTGCCTTCACCCTCATCTACCGTGTCTCTGTGTCCATGCCTTTGTGACTCTCTATGAAAGTGTGGATTGGTGCTCTTCATTCCTAGCTCCTCCTCAATCTCGATAATGAGGTTGTGAAGGATAAGGCAACAACGTGTCCACATGTTCGCATAATTAAGGTCTTTCTGCGATTGTATTTGAAACCTAAGCTCATGAAGTGATTGGAACCGTCCTTTGAGAGATCCATAGCAATGTTCCAAATGAACACGGACCTTTAATAGGTATGAGCGCATGTACAGATCTCAGTATACTTGACGACTGACTTTTGACAGGTGTGTATTAATTTTTTTTTGGTTGTGCCTCAGACCGCCAGCCGCAGGATGTTTGAAAGGGACAACACACCAGGTACATGATGAATAAGCTGAGTCTGCCCAAATCCACTCATCTGCTCCCAAAAAACTCTCAGGATGCCGTGCAATTCATGTTCTTGAGAATGTGTGGCATCATGAAGGCTTCCTGGAACTCCAATCACATAAGCAACAATCCGAAGGTTGTGCGGCATGATCACAATCTACCACAAGGTCAGTATGAATTTTCAGTTTTGTTTCTTGATTGCTTACCTGTGCGGACAGTGAGTAATTTGATTTTCGATTGAAGAAACCTTCTCCATGCCATCTGGGCTTCTGGTAAACATTGAAGGGTGTGCCATCAATGCACAAAAATCCTCCATGCCACTCCAGACATGTACGCTCCTCAACCCAATCCTTTGCACGATCTATCTCAATTTGATCCTTAGCCTCCAGTGGGTTGAAGTGAATAACATTGTCATGGTGCTGCAAAATTGCAACCATGACACGTCGGTAGCAGTTGTACACCATCCCGACTGAAATGCCTGCCCAATCAGCCATGTCTTCAGCTGTTGCTGCATTTCTGTAGTGGCCAGCAGCATTCAAAAAATCGCTAGCTGAACGGGAACAGGTAATTGTTGGTTGTTTGAATAAAAATTGGATGGTGGATGATTTTATTGACAAGTTTGATGAAAACTTTGGGGTCGACTCGGAGTTTGCGACAGAACCTCCGGGGATTTTCCAGTCTCCACTCGTCAAGTAGATGGAGCTGCGGTGCATGTGTGGCTTTGGGCCAAGAAATGAGAGTACATGCTTTTTCAACTTCATCGTCAAGCGCTTGTATTGTGTTACTGAACTCAATGAAGACTTGGCTGCTGAATACAGGCCCAGAGGCATCTGTAGAATTGGAGGACAGCATTTCATCCCAGATGGAGTCAAGGGACATCCAGCTATCAAAAGAGGTGGTAGTACTTATGGAGGAAATGGATTCCATGCTGATGTTCGACGATATATCAGATTCAGAGTCAGAGTCAGAGCCAGACTCTGATCCCCCCTTGTCGTCAGGCGGGTCCGACTCGGAGGTGATCTCACTAGATGAGTCTTCATTCATCAACATATCTATTAACTTGAGGTATTGAGCAAGCTGCATGCTCTGGTTAGCATCTTGGAGAGTCTGCAGGATCTTTTTACATTCCGAAATGTGCATCAGGGTAAGGGATCAAGGTGGAGGATCAAGGTGTAGGCTTATCGATCATCTATTCCACGACACTGACTCGGAAGATCCATATAATCGGATTGATCACTGACATGTTTCATGCGGAGTTTAAATATCACTCACAAAGTTTGAACTTGGTTTGAACACATGCTTACCTTGGCTACTTTGAAACCCATTATAGTCATTCCTTATCAAAATCCTAATGGTAGACTATTGTATTATGGTAGTACCGGGTTTTGGATTTCGGTACTCAGTACTCGGTGTTCAGTGAGGAGTTTCGAGTGTCGAGTTTTGGGTTTCAGGACTCAGTACTTGATACTCAGTGATTTGTATATCATCTGAAATTTTTATTTTTTTCACTCGAAACTCGTACATTTGTAAGAGTTTCGAAGTTTGATTTTCAGGCTTCAGTACTTGGTACTTGGTACTTGGTCATTTGAGACTCAAAACTCATACATTTCTATGAGTTTTGAGTGTTTTTACATGATATACATTTTGCAAGTTTGGAGTTAGGAGTTTGGTAGTCCTGGGTTTTGGGTGTTAGATTTCAGTACTTCGAGTGCCAAATTTTGGGTTTTGGGTGTCAGTACTCAGTACTCGGTGATTCGAAATTCAGAGGTTTATGAGTTTCAAGTTTTGAGTTTTGAGCTTCATGTGTTGAGTGCCAAGTGCCGAGACTTGATAGTCGGTAGTCGGTAGTCGGTAGTCAGTACTTCTTTCAAGTTTCAAGTTTTGATTTTTGTCTCGAGTGCTGAGTGCCAAATTCTGGGTTTTGGGTCTCGGTGTGAAAGAAAAATAGATGCTAGGCTGTGATAGCACTATTACTATTAATCCTGAAGGGTGCAAGAATAATATTCGACCTGAGAGGACTGTTATTGAAGCACTTCCTTCAAATAAGCAAGGGAAGCGATAGTGCAAAGGGCTTATAATCTATATGACCTAGAAATAAGGGGCAGCTAAGTAGTGCTTGATCAGTAAGACGCGAAAAGGCAAATAACAAACTAAGGATAGCGCTTGATCAAATGAGCGCTAAGGAAATCGCGCTAGAAGAGTAAGCACAATTGAAGAATCAGAGAGTCACAACTATTGAGCGAGTGTGCGTTGAGTTGCGCGAAACTATATCGGGATGAAAGTATGAGTAAGACTGGACACCATCTCCCTGGGCGCGTACAAGGTATAATTGCATCACTCTAGATATAGTCACCTATTACGCGCTTTGGCGCATCCGCCTATTTCGCACTTTGGTGCATTCGCCTATTGCACACTTTGGCGCGATTCCTTGCGCTTATGCGCACTCCGCCTTTTATGTGCATTTCAACGCATTCCTTGGATCTTGGCGCCTTTTGTCACACTTTGGCGCATTTTATCGTGCTTTGGCACTTTTTGTTGCCTTTTGTTGCCTTCTAGCGCACCTTCAAAGGATCCGTCGCCCGTCCTCATCCTCCAAAGTCCATTGGTGCATGTTTTATTGCATTATTCTCACTATCGCGCCTATCCACAGGTTATATCATCATGGTACACCTACTCCATCTTTTTCCTTACCTCATTACATACATTTAGCGCTACATATTCACTTCTGTGTCCTGGGAACTCGCTTAAGATACTAAACACGTCAGCACTTAGTTTTTCTTACTTACTTCTCTACTACCACTTGCATACACTGTATTAGGACTTAGTAGCAAATCAACCGCGTTTTTCGGGATTTTCGGCACATCAGAACATTCTTCAGGCGCCTCATCTCCATTTTGAGCCTCACTACACACCCATTGCATCCCCTTTAGTCTCTTGAGCGCTTTTTGAGCCCTTAGACCGAAGTCTAGTCGATAGTTCCCCTCATCTTTCTCAGAGGAATCTTTTCTCAGTAGCAATCCCCTTGGGACGAGTTTTAGCTTGCACTCAGAGGAGCACTAGAGAGCATTCTCCACCCACACACCATTCCTTGCCTTCACCAGGAGGAATATTATTCCTGATGGAGATGGGTGGGCCCATCTATGCTGATGTTATATATATCATTGATGATAGCGGATGGGCTGGGAGAAATATCATTATGGAGATGGGTGGGCCTATGTGGGTAATATGTAGAGTAGGATTGACATGTATGCATAGCAAATAGTATTATATAGATGGGTGGGCCAACGTGGAGTAATATTAGATAGATGGGTGGGCTAAGGGTGAGGTGAATTATTTATTACATAGACAGGTGGACCAAGGGGAGCCCCTTCAGTGACAAATCCTGTATTATACAGGTCACCCAACCTACATAATATCCCATGTAATACGGGCCAGCGGATGATGGGCTGATGATATGTATATTCCCAATGATGATGGGTGGGCCGGGAGGAATATTATTTCCAATGGAGATGGGTGGGCCATCTATGCTGATGTTATATATATCATTGACGATAGCGGATGGGCTGGGAGAAATATTATTATGGAGATGGGTGGGCTCATGTGGGTAATATGTAGAGTAGGATTGACATATATTATAGACCTTAGGAGAGATGCATAGGAAATAGTATTATATAGATGGGTGGGCCGACATATTAGTATTATTTTGTAGATGGATGGGCCGAGGGAGCAGTGAAATATTTATTAGATAGACAGGTGGGCCGACGTAGAGAAATATTAGATAGACGGGTGGGCTGACATGGGGGAATATTAGATAGACAGGTGGGCTGAGGGTGAGGTGAATTATTTATTACATAGATGGGTGGGCTGACATGGGGGAATATTAGATAGATGGGTGGGCCAAAGTAGGGAATTTGACATAGACGGATGGGCTGACGTCGGGTAATATTAGATAGACGGGTGGGCTGAAGTGGGGAATTTTACATAGACGGGTGGGCTGACATCAAGTAGAGTACTGAAACCCAAAACCCGAGCCCCGAACACCCAGACTCAAAACTCAAAATTCAAAACTCAACTGGAAACTCATATATTTTGATGAGTTTCAAGTCTCGAGTTAAGAAAATTCACATTTAAGATGATATACATGTTTGTCATCTCGAATCACTGAGTACCGAGTACCAAGACCCAAGACCTGAGACCCGAGATTCAGCACTCGGTAGTGGGTGAAATGAGTACAGAAATCACAAGTTTCAAATTTCGACTTGTGAATCACAAGTCTCAAGTCTTGAGACTCAAATCACCAAGTACTGACTACCGAGTACCGAGACCCAAAACCTGGAATTTGGCACTTGGCACTCGAGACAAAAATCAAAACTTGAAACTCGAAAGAAGTACTGGCTACCGACTACTGAGTCCCGAATCTTGGGTCTCAAGTCTTGGCACTCAGTACTTGATACATGAAGCTTGAAACTTGAAACTTGTAAACCTCTGAATTTTGAATCACCGAGTACCGAGTACCGACACCCGACACCCAAAACCCGGGACTACCAAACTCCTAACTCCAAACTCGCAAAAATGTATATCATGTAAAAAAACTCAAAACTCATAGAAATGTATGAGTTTCGAGTCTCAAATGACCAAGTACCGAGTGCTGAGTGCCGAGTACCAAGCACCAAGTACCAAAGCCCAAAAATCAAACTTCGAAACTCTTACCAATGTACAAGTTTTGAGTCTTGAGTGAAAAAAATAAAAATTCAAGATGATATACAAATCACTGAGTATCAAGTACTGAGTCCTGAAACCTGAAACTCAACACTCGAGACTCTTCACTGAGTACCAAGTACTGAGTACCAAATCCAAAATCCAAAACCCAAAACCCAGTACTACCATAATATGATAGTCTACCATTAGGATTTTAATAAGGAGTGACTATGGTAGACCTTATGAATTTTTTCGAAGAAAATCAAAGTTACAGCCCTTGTCAAGGGTAGTCTTTCCATAGTCTCATGACATTTTTCAGTGGGGATCTGTCATATACCAATAATCTAGGAACGGATCCGGAACGTCCGGTCCACAGATCTGATCCAGATCCATCGTCCGTATCCGTCGTCCGGTCCACAGATCCGCTTTGAT
>MU177951.1:26572-38158 GCA_016695465.1 Suillus americanus | reverse complement strand
TTTTCCTTTTCCTTTTCCTTTTCCTTTTCCTTTTCCTTTTCCTTTTCCTTTTCCTTTTCCTTTTCCTTTTCCTTATCCTTCTCAGCCTCCCTCTGCGCTTCTTCCTCAGTGGCCTCTTCAGCTTGGTGCTGCGCCTCTAGCTTGAAGGCATGGATCTGCGCCTGGTAGCACTGGTGGAGTTCATCTGACCAGTGACCCATGTCGCTTTCTTCCGCTGTCAAGGCAAGACCAAGGTTGTAGGTCTTTCCTTTGAGCGAACACTGGGATAAGTCTTGCTAGAAAGAAATTGGTATCCAATGGTAGGAGGAAAAGAATCTGAACTCATCATCAACTGCGTCCAGTCGCAACCCCACTCTTCCTTACATGCCATTAGATCCGGGCGGTCCTCTGGAGTCGCGTTCACCAGGTTTACCAGGCAACAGCGCAGTTCAGCAAAGATGCGCTGAATCCTTTCGGCCTCAGGGTTGACAACATTGGAGAAAGCGAATGAAGACATGAGTGATAGTCATAGATGGAAGAGGGAAAGGAAAAAGATAGCCAGTGGAATTTATAGGGAACCGTGATTCGCATCCATCATGTGCCCAAACTTCTATCCATTACACATGTCCATGGTTTGCTCCTTTCACAGCCTGATCACTCTTTCCATATAGAGTTGCAATCAGTCACATACCCTTATCAATGGAAGGATTTTTGCTAAGTCCAATTCCTGACAAGCAGCAGACTGGGGACAGTCGGTATTTGAGTCTCCCACAGATATGACAAACATATTTCTGCTGGGCTTGCACAGGCACTAGCGTGATTCATGTGCTCTACACAGATTCTCTCACTTAGATCTTAGCGCGCACTAGGAAACCGATGCGCTGTTAATGCGACATGCGCTATCACTAGTTTGGCCTGACTTCTGGGTACCTCGTCCTCCCATGTCCTACCTATCTCCACCTATCTCCACTGGTGCATTTTCTCTCGTTGCTACTTACTAGTCGCAGGTCTTATTACATGTATCCTCGTGTTCCACAGTGCAGCATGTCTTATTTCCTTGGTCTCAGTGCGCGGTTGCTTGACTTGCTACTATCCTTGCCTATGTATCCCAAGCTTTCATGTGCCATGATAAAATACCCCGCAGAACATACAGCTTACTTACTTCCCCTTCCCTGAACTTCTGCAGGATAGAGTAGTCATTGAGTGTTATATCTCAGTCTTGGTGCAATTGATCTATTCTTGCTCATTTCTCTTGATCGCGACATTCAACCGCTCTGAATTCACAGTTGCTAAGTCCCCTTTCATATTACTAGTCCAAACGCAAGACCAAACCGCTGTCGGTAGTTGCGCTACATTTATGTAGTTGCTACCTTGTTCTTTCCTTCGCTGGCATCTAGTCTTACTCTTACTTTCATCCCAATACAGTTTTGTACGACTCCCTGGTCCCTCAGTTGTGCTAACTCTTATAGCGCTATTCTTAGTTTTGTTATTTGTCTTTTCATGTCTTACTGATCAAGCACTATTTAGCCACTCCTTGTTTCTAGGTTGTATAGATTATAAGCCCTTTGCACTATTGCTTCCCATGCTTATTTGAAGGAAGTGCTTCAATAGCAGTCCTCTCAGGTTGAATATTATTCTCACGCCCTTCAGGATTAATAGTACTAGTGCTATCGCAGTCTGGCTCCTATTTATCTTTCACACCATGCTCATCTGGAAGTCCTTCTACACTCTACAAGAGTAGCCAGCCTCCGCAAGTCCTTTGGACTTCATCGGATTCCATCTGGACTTCATTCTGAAATTAAGAGCACATACTTGGGTAAGGGGCACAGCACACGAGCTGAGGCCAAGCCCTTCAGATCACATCTCCCTTGAGCAATGGTCTTGACAACACCCACCTATCCATCTGTGTACTTCTCCTGGTCCCCCAGATTAAGCACAAGACCAGCAGAGACTTGAGAGAATTCCATTGTGGTACATCACAGTATGTCTCCACACCTATCTCATGTTCCAGCCATCCACACTCTCTCCAGGCATTTAGACAAGATCATAATCCACCCAGCTACAATATGCATAGGCAAGGCTACTGTCGCTGTGTCAAGGGTACCAGCAAGATCCTAGCAAAGCTATATAGTAAACAAATGTTGAGCATCAGAATTTACAACAAACATGCTGCTATTGAGACAATATAGAATTTGTGATTTCTCAGAGGATGTCTCATATGAACAGTTATTTTCTGTGCTAATCAGACTCTGTGTGCATCATATCGTGCTACAACTGATTGTGATGGGCCTACTCTAAAGAAATCATGATTGTGTAAGTCCTAGGCTATGAGTTCGTATTGAGGTCTGTGCCAGAGCCGCATCCAAGTCACCACTATATTGAATTGCTTCACATGGAAGTGATGGTGTTTTGAGGTGAATTTCTTCACAGATATCACATAGTCTAATGCAGTGCAGCAACTTGATCCGTCAGACTCCATCTTCAGACCATAATACATGTTTCATCATGGCCCATAGTTCAGTGTGCAGGATGTTTGTTCACATTTCCTCAAATGGACGAGTCAATGTGTGTGAAGTGCTCAAAGCTCAAAGCTGCAAATGCAGCAGATCAAGAACAGATTATGGTATGTGCCTGTTGTTTTAGGTCTATATTCACCAATACCCTATTTCCTACTATGCAGCAACAACCATAATGTGAACACTGTGGCTGTGTCTATCCGTTCTTGCACTCACCATTAAATGGTGGCTGCAAAAATGGCAACAATGACAGTAAGAAAATATTCACACTTACCGAGTTACTCCCACAAGCTAACATCAAACTTAGCTTTAAATGAATCATCTGAGTCAGGCAGTAATGTCACTGCCAGTGGCATTGCTCAGTCTATTTTGCATTGCCAGACTATGCATACCTGTGAAGCTAGTCAACATCGACTAAACCAACCACAGTCACAAAACTCTTCAATGTCCAATGTGAGTGATGTGAAGCACAGGGTGTCGCTTCATAAGGCCAATGCTCAGGCAGCAAAGGTTGATGTTGACTTCACCATTCAGCAATATCCCTATGGGAGCTCAAAGCCCTCTAAACTCACTATCACATCATCATGAGTGACCTTCACTACCATGGACCTAGCCACCAGTGCCTTCAAACAGTTGGCGTTAAAAGCAAGAGGCCTGTATGATAACACCTTGACCCTTTCAGGGCTTTCCGATACTGCTCTGGATGTCATGTTTGATTAGTAATGTTGCTGCAAAGCGATCAGTGGATGGATGCTGATAAACCCTGTCATGCAGGTATAGGGTCAAGTATTACACAGTGCTTAACAACACTACTGTGAATATGATCGAGGAACAGAAGTATTTGGTGGCACTGGCAACTATGGAGACACTTTACAGAAAACTGAAGCAAGATAGGATGTTATCCGATAAGGATGCATCAGTGAAAATACTGAGGATCACACTTTGCATGATCTTGTATGTCCCTGAAGAGGTGAATGAGATATACCTATACCTTGAAGCAACAGTCTGATACACATAGCCTGAGGATGATGATGTAGGAAGTACAACAAAGTCAGTGTGTATCAACTTGAAAATCGACAGCAGGAAGTTCTCATCATCAGAAGTGGAAAAGATCTCTGACAGGTGAGTGAGGCTGTAATTATTGTGATAGTTGTGCTGATATGTTTGAACAGTGTCACCTGAGTGTTTGCCACCTCCTAAGCACTATCAGAGTTCGTACCAATCCAGACGGTTCACAACTGCACCAATCCTTGAATATGAAACCTTCAAGATGAAGTGGGCAACATGCTCTGTAACCAAGACTGCAGATATAGATATGAACTACAGTAAAGAGCAGGAAGAGATTATGGTTGCCAAAGGGTGGCAAGCTCACATCAAAGCTAGGAAGCTCTATCAGGGCTATCTTGGGCAGGGATTGACAAAATTTGTCTGTGAGTTCTACATCTTCAACTCAGAGCACTCTTGCCACTAATTAAAAATACAGGGTCGTTATAACAATGAGGACTGCGCCATTGTCCAATGCAAATCTGTTCATGCAACAGAAGCTGAAAATATAGAGGATCTGCAGGGTGAATTCAAAACTCTCCATCTCTCTCAGTATTTTTTAGACTATCTCTATGAATCAGCAAAGGATTACGGAGTTGATGATCTTCCCAGTGGGTCCATCACATACAAGAATAAGTAGAAGCTAATGAGGCACAGGAATGAAGTGGAATATTTCAACTGCATTCATTGGGAAGCTTACCAAAAAACTCACAGATGCTCCTGGCAAAAATGAGCCTGATTCATGCAGCCTCATTTTCAGTGTCTTCAAGGTGCTCCCGCTTCTACCATCTGGTGCCCTGTGCAAAGAGATCAAGTGTTCCAGTGTCCGAGTATAGACTCAAGTGCAATAGTTCACTTTGCATGCTCCAATCATGCAAAAGTATGGTGCTTTAAAGAAAAGCCATATATGTTAAAGAAATATAGTGACCTAGTCCAAGTGGATAGTCATATGAAAGCTTAGGTTATGGCCTATCTTTTGGCTTATTTGCTTTGACTAGAAATAATCAAGGAGAAAAGTAAAAAACTTCAAAAACCCTATCAAAAACAGCCCATGTGTTGCTTTGTTTCATCTTTTGATTTATTCTACCTTACTTTCTCCAAGAAAAGATGGTAAAAGATAATACCATAATCCCACCCAAGCCTATGCATAAACACATTTCTGACTTGGCAGCTTGTTGTGAAAGAGAAATAGGAGCAGAAATAGGATCTAGGTTGCGATAGCACTAGTACTACTAATCCCGAAGGGCACGAGAATAATATTCAACCTGTCCAGTCTCACTTGAGGTTGGAAAGATACTTGGTGCATCTTGTGAATTATTGGGCATTTTAGCCAATGCAATTAAACCAAAACCTTTGACTTCTGAGCCAAAGATCGAAGCACATTTGACTTGGACTAAAACACATGGGTTATTGATATGTATGACTATACATTGTGATGGTGAACCTATTAGTGCCATTATTGACATGGGAAGTCACCTCAATGTGGTTAGTCCACAGGTTTGGAAGATCCAGATCAATTATCCAGTTGATCTTGGGAATCCAATTTCTATGAATGATGCCAATAGTGGTGAAGGTCAGCTTCGTGGCCTAGTTCAAAATGTACCACTTACTTGTGGTGGAGTACACACTCAAGCAAATCTCTATGTAGGAGATCATGTACCCTTTAGTTTATTGCTAGGAAGACCATGGCAACGTAGAAACTATGTTAGCATAGATGAATGACAAGATGGAACATGGCTTGTATTCAAAGACCTGCACAGTCTTTGTATTACACACAAAATGCTCTGTACTCCAGATGGTACAAATCCTGAATGGACATTTGAACCATCTACATGGTTTAATTCCAGAATTCCAAGAAACAAGCACATTAATGCATGGATTATCTAATTTTGACTTATTTGGAGATGCCATGTCTGGTATAATCTCAAATAATAGTATTCTTACAAGAAACTATTTAGTTAATCCAAATTTAGCGTATCCTACCCATATCAGTGGCAAGGATATTCAGAATTGTCCAGACTGCTATGATGTCACACTGTTAAGTAGCGTACTCAAGGGTTTTTGGATCTGAAGGACTTTGGCCTCAGCTTGTGCACTGTGCCCCTTTCCCGAGTATTGTCCCTTATTTCAAAATACTAGAGTATCGCGTTTAACTAGGCGGATGAGTATTGTACCGGATCCGTTAAGGTCTACGGATATCAGATGTATAGGGTAATGGCTAATCTGGATGAAGTCCAAATTAGAAAGTAGCAGATAAGACTGTCCAAGGACAGAGGCGGATATGAATAGACTATAGGAGTCAATCCTAAGTCTCTGAGTAGACAAGAGTATACACTCGAGTCCGGACAGATAACGGAAGGCAAACGGAATGAGTGCAAACTAAGATGATATTTGAACTAAGGTTCTACAGAGTTATACATGAGTTTATATACTGTAGGTATCTAACAGAATGATCAATCAGCAAGGTAGAGGCTATGTACGAGGCATGTGGAAAGTCTATTGGTAAGGAGGATTGATCACAAAGCATGGAATGGATATGAGAGATGAGTCATGGATCAATAAGACAAACGGAAAGTAAAATAACCAGAGTACTGGTAGTACAAGAATTACTGAAAGGAGATAGACACTGTATTAATGTTATATGAACAGGAGATGGAATAGAAATCAAAGCGGATCTGTGGACCGGACAACGGATATAGATGGTGGATCTGGATCGGATCTGTGGACTGGATGTCTGGATCTGTTCCTAGATTATTGGTATATGACACACACACTCTGGAATTTGCAAAAAATACTGGTTCTTTTGGCTTAAAAGAGTCCAGATCACAGAAATCGAACACATCCCCACATTATTTTCCCTCACAAAGTCTACCAATGCTTGCACTTCCATTTGTGCAAAGCTGAGCATCCAAAATGTACTGACACCCGCATCATGACTCTATTGCATCACTTTTGGGCTCCAGCAAATTCCAGCTGAGTTCGAATGACAACAACAGCACATTTGCACTATCCCTATATCCAAATACTCCTGTACCACGTGCTTCCCCACAGCTCACATATCCTGCAACACCTGCTTACTCCCCTGTCCCTTCAGGACAAGGGGAGGTCCCATCTATCCCTCTTACCATTAAAAAACCTACCTTTGACAAGCATGGGAAATGACTTGGAGAGGACCAGTATAGGTGTGTTAATGCAGTTTTCAAGTTTTAAGCATCTGCTCAAGATCTAACATGTCTTTTCAACAGCCCATGCTAGTACTGTGGCTAATAATGCTAATGGTACTTATTCTGATTCATTTCAAATCATTTCAATACACACAGACCAGCCATGCATCAAAAACAATTTGTTTGAATACTGTTGTTTCATCAAGTATGGATTGTTTTTACTTTGTTTCATTGTCCGCAAACTTTCCTAATGACATCTCGACGTACACAGACCAGCCGCGCGTTGAGAATGATTTGTTTGAAGTCAGTTTGTCACACACAAACTCTCCTAAAAATGTTTCATCGTGCATGGACATTTCTAACATTTTTTGTCATGTGCAGACTCTACCTTTGCTCAAACTGATTTGTTCAGAGCTGTTTTGACATGCACGGACCCTCTGGATATTATGTCATCACATATGTATGGACCCTTTGTACTCAAATTTCGAGACAAACAGTTCAAATATTCATCACACATTCCCCAATTCAAATTCTACCAAGTCTACACACTCTAATTTGACATCTACTATTATTGTGCCGCTGAGACCATGTCTCAAGTGCAACTGTGATAATGTCACTCGTCACAACACATCTGTTATCACACCACTCGACTCAGGACTGGTACAATTTATTGTATGCATGTTTTGAGTACTAAAGTGATTCAAACTAGTCCAACACCTGGTGTGCCTTCGGCACAGGAAGCAAAAGGAGCGCGAAGCACTCCTTTTTGGCTTCCTGGCCTCGGCTTCATCCCAATACTCATACTGTGCCTTCAGCACAGGAAGGCAAAAGAGTGCTTCGCGCTCCTTTGGGAGGTGCCTGCAGCACCTCAATTTACCCATAATCATAGTGGCACACAATATGAATCAATGTATATATTTTACTCTGTTTTGTCTTCAAAAATCCTTTGTTATTGTCTGTTGGGGTGAAGCTTTATGTTAGATCATGGACACTACCTACTGTGGTGCAATAGTATGCAGTTCTAGTATGCAGTTCATGTATATTCTGTCATGTCTATGTTTTACAGTGGTTCTGACTTCTGCAAGTCAGTTATGATAACTTGGGTGAGGGTTGTCCATCATTTTTTTCATCTATCTTGAATCTTGCATCTTTCTCCTGATCTTTGGGGGTCATGTCTTCAAACTCTGGTTCCGGTCTCAATCACTTTCACAATTTTTTTTTGACAGTGTGGAGAGGTTGCCTGAGATTTTACTATTTGACCATTGTGCCTCACCACCGTCCTCCCATCCTCCCACTCCCCTGTTCCCCTGTTTTCCCTTCTCTTCTCTTCTCCCATTGCCTCTTCTCCTTTTTTTGTTTGTTATTCATTTCATGTCCAGTTTGAATTTATTTCATTATTTACTGTGTGTATACATACAGCTACCAATATAAACAACACTTGTCATTGGAAACAGTAGGGAAAACACTTGATTTTTATACATGTTGTTGTGTGCCACACCATATTAAATACTGACACCCAGTGGTGATTGAGTCACTCTCCTTTGACATGTTCCCTGATTTACCCTGTTCTCTCATTCAAATTATTTTATTCACTGACATGTACCTACATTTGTTGCCAAAGATTGTGCTGCAACTCAAATGGGCAGTGGTTTTGAGTTGGTGCTCGAAAACACGTGACAGCCATGCGAGAACACCACACAAGTTTCCAAAAAGAGGTTTAAGCGAGCTAAGCATTCCTAAGCATTCCTACGTGAAAGCCACGCAAGCTGGCGAGAGTCTTCCCACACGTTCTCCCTTACTTTATAGATTTTAGTCAACATGCTTGAAGGAAATACTACCTTAGATATCGACATTTTGGATGCCAAACTTCGACATTTCAATACTGAATCACCTTATCTTATGCACAGATGTTCTTTGACTCTCATTGAAGCGTCTGGACAAAATGTGTCTTCACCTGCTGCTATTGTACCTTCTGTTACTCCCATGACCCAAGTGCATGCATCTGTGGATGTGTATGCTAGTCCCATTAATGACATGATGGACCATAGTACTAATGTACACACTAGCGTAATCAAGCCTAATATAACTGTTTCACATCCTCAATTCAGGAACTTTAGCTCATTTGACAAGCCTCATTTAACATTTCCTGACTCTAGAGTGTCAACATGCACCAGTCTATCCATTTAAACCATACCAAGGATGGCACACGCATGTCATCATCACCTCTGCCTCTGTACATTTTAAATGATCCTTGATATTGTGAGGATGAGTGTTACGAACTAGGATAGTTCTAGACAGTAGCGGCTCGATAAGAGCTTCGGCTAATGTCCAACGATGCGTTAACTGTAACTAAGAGAGGGACTCTCAGATAAGGTCAAGGCTTCGATGATCGATGGTTCTGAGACAGGTCAAGGAGAGTGTCCTCGACTTGAATATCGGTTCAGATGTCTTAAGATTGGAGGTCTTAAGCGAAGGAAGTTCCAGGTAAAACCTAGTAAGATTAAAGTAAAGAACTACTACATGCAAGACACATATATATAAGGTTACAGGATGTTTAGGGCAGGTGTGGGAATGGGATGCGTAAGCAGTGAGTCATAGATAGGAAGCGGTCAGATACGAGATAGCAAGAATAGGTCACCTAGTGACGGCACAGCGATCGTGGTGTTGTACAAGATAAGAAAGCCGAGTCAAAGATAAGAGATAAGTCTAGCGGCGGCGTAGAGGCGGCTCGTGACGTAATACAAGGTTAAGTAAGAAAATGAATAGGGGCGTACGTTGATTGTAACAATGAGACTGTTACAGTCAATGTATGCCCCTATTTATTTTCTTACTTAACCTTGTATTATGTCACAAGCTGCATGATGCTGCTGCTAGACTTATCTCTGACTCGCCTTATCTCTGACTCGCCTTATCTCTGACTCGCCTTATCTCTGACTCGCCTTATCTCTGACTCGTCTTATCTTGTATTACACTATGATCGCTTTTGCCATCACTAGGTGATCTATTCCTGTTATCTCTTATCTCTGACTCATCACTTACGCATCCTTTTCTCACACCTGCCCCAAACATCATGTAGTTCCCTATATATACTTCATCTTGTATGTTGTAGTTCTTCACTTTAATCTTACTAGGTTTTACCTGGAACTTCCTTCGCTTAAGACTCCCAGTCTTAAGTCGTCTGAACCAATATTCAAGTTGAGGACACTCTCCTTGACCTGTCTTAGAACATTGACTATCGAAACCTTGACCTTCCCTGAGAGAACCTCTCTCAGTTACGGTTAACGCATTGTTGGACTTTAGCCAAAGCTCCTATCAAGCCGCTACTGTCTAGAACTATCCTAGTTCGTAACAGAGACTTTGAATTCTACTGCCAAAATGGAAGACCTAGTCCAGGAGTACCTTTGCTCTGATCTATGATCTATTGACGACACTCATACATTTTCATTTGTCCATATGGACAAATAGAATCTAGACAACTAGGTATGCACCACTCAATACAAACAAATACACAAGAATGGTGTTAGAGGTCTGACTACCATATGTAGTAATTTTAGCTTAGTAATTGAGTATGAGTGTCCAGGCTTCCATAAATACTAGTGTGTATGCCAGTCTGATACCACTCTGTGCAGTCTGGATATAATAGCTCCCACCACTTAGAGAAATTAATCTGGACATATAGCTTGTTCTTGCAAAATAGCTGATAGAGTGCATTGGAGTATTTAATATAACTGGTTCTTCATTATTATATTCTGTTTCCAGGTCTGAATGTCGTGATTCAGAGCCATCTGACTAAACAGAGACACAGTCATTAGAGATTTAAGCTAATTTGTATGTGTCTGGCAGATCTCTACTACTGACTCTATGAAGGCATCTAAGGGGTGCACAGGCCTGAATGAATTAGCAGAGTCAATAGAAACAGACTAATGTGAATATTGTAAGTGTAAATCCTAATGTGAACTAGAACTTACATCTAAGTCCCAGTCACTGCTGTCATTAGAAATGCTATAATCTAACAACTTAAATGTATATATATATCATTGTAACATATCCATAAGTACATATGCCAATGAGCTTGAGTACAAGATATGCTGAGAGTTGACACATTAATTGCATATATTGACATTATGCACTTGAATCATGTGTTTGAAAAATTATATTTAATATTTGTTTGATGGTGAGTAGCACACTTGCATGTATATTTTTTATCAAATTGACTATCTAATTGTGTTCTACAGCTGGGCCTGGTGGTGCATAGATAAGAAGTCATCATTAATTCTAACATTGCAGAAGGAGCACTAATGATTGATACTTTGTGTTCCAACCACTGCATACCAGCCTAGGAATGGATTGTTTAACTAAAAATGTAAAAAGGGAGCTGGAGAGTCTAACCTGAAATTAGTAAAGCTTGTTCTATACCTAAGATCATAGGCTACTATTATGCCATGTCCCATAAGACCATAATGAATATCATCAGACTGCCATTTAAAGATGTTGCTCAAGTGACACAATGCCTCATTCCTGAAAGGGAAGGTTTATTCAGTAAATGGAAGGAGGACTAGATGAAGTGGATGTCTGACATTTCTCAGATTTTAAAAGTCACTAAGGAGATTTCCGCAAGCACATGATTATAACAGTATACTGCTGCAAAGCATCTCACAAATGTTTGGAATGACTAAGGCCCCTAGTAATGTCCACCCTATCATGATAGTTTTGCCAGTGTTAACCTATTACCACATTACATTTATATGACAATTAATCCATGATATCATCATATTGTCCACTTCAGATATAATCAAATCAGCTGAGAGTATGATCCACCTCTGCAAGAAAGAATGTAGATATGGACACAATCTGTTTGTGTATAACTATAAAATGCTTCAGAT
>MU177950.1:234956-249441 GCA_016695465.1 Suillus americanus | reverse complement strand
GACACCAGTGTTCCATCCTGAATGGGTTCATAACCCTCTGTAAAGATGCATACAATTAAGAAAAATGAATACAAATTTGCCACTACCATTTGATGCTTACACAGGGTGCCAAGGAAATTTCCTTTCCTCATTACATAATTTCCTGTTTTATAATTTCCTTTTATATAATTTCCTTTTATATAATTTCCTTTTATATAATTGCCTTTTATATAATTTCCTTTTATATAATTTCCTTTTTATAATTTCCTTTTATATAATTTCCTCATTACATAATTTCCTCTTTCCTTTTACATAATTTCCTCTTTCCTTTTACATAATTTCCTCTTTCCTTTTACATAATTTCCCTTTCCTTTTACATAATTTCCTTTTCCCTTTCCCTTTACATAATTTCCTTTTCCTTTCCTTTTCCTTTCCTTTGCCTTTATGTAATGACCAATGCCACCAATCATTCTGTTCTGCATTATATAATGTGATCTGTAATCATTTTTATTTTCCTTTTTTGTATTCTAACCAATTATATAATTTCCTTTTCCTTTCCTTTTCCTTTTCCTTTCCTTTCCTTTCCTTTCCTTTCCCTTTCCTGCAGGAAAACATTACGCCCCCATAATGTTTCGACTCATATAGGTAGGAATCGGTGCACACCTGCGACCAGGTGAAGGAAACGTCTTTCTTGGTTAAATCAATCAAGGGTCATGCGAGATTGGAGTAATGGGAGATGAAATGTCGGTAGAAGTTACAGAGTCCGAGGAATGATCGGACTTCTTTCACAGAGGAGGGAATCTGCCATTGGCTAATGCCGGAGAGTTTAGCAGGGTCCATAGCAACTTGTCCAGGGCGGATGATCATGCCTAGGTAGTCAACTTCTTGTGCATCAAAGGTGCATTTTTCAGGTTTTAGGAAAAGGGTTTCTCTGCGGATGATGTTAAGAACACGCCGGGTGCATTCTTGGTGTTCTTCAAGGGATTTCGAAAATATGAGGATGTCATCCATGTATATGATCATCCATCCTTCGGCTATCTCCTTCTGGAAGGTCTAGTTTATGTAGGCTTGGAATGTTGCAGGGGAGTTGCACAATCCGAAGAACATAACTTTCGGTTCGAAGAGGCCAAAGGAGGTGGTGAATGCCACTTCCAGCGGTCGTCAGGGTGGATCAAGATGTTGTTATATCCGGATTGGACATCTATCTTGGTGAAATACTGAGTGTCATGGAGTTTGGCGATCAGAGGAGGGATTAATGGGAGAGGGTAGGCATTCTTGATCATCCATTCATTGATGTAACGATAGTCCTGACAAGGTCGAAGAGATCCATCTTTCTTTCCTACAAAAAAGAATCCACTGGCTTGCGGAGATTTCGAAGGTTGGATAAAATCTTTAGCAACATGTTCATCAAGGAATGCTTTAACAGCATCAGTTTCTTTCGGAGATAAAGGATAGGTTTTTGTGGATTTAGGAATGAATCCGGGTTTCGTCTTGATTCTATGGTTGACGCCGGGTCGTGAGGGGGGAAGTTTGTTTAAGCCGTCTTTGGCAAAGACATCAGAGAAGTCATGAAGGTAGTCAGGGACTAATTCTTCAAAGGTCTTCTTCTTCTTTTCTTGAGCACCTTTAAGAGCAAATTCTTGGGCTTTATTGCTTGTTTTCAGATATTCTTCTTCCTCGGTTTTCTGCGCATAAATCCAGCAATTTCTTAATGGAGTGAGAGCCGCAGCTCGTCAAATCTTGGATGCAGATGTGCCATCACAAGTAAGTGGAGTGTCAAGGGAAAGGTTCTCAAAAATGGTTACAGCTGAGCCATCATTGGCATATTTGATTAACACTTCATCATCGTTGATGGTGTATTCAGCGGGGTTTTCTACCTTTCATAAGAAAGTGGGTTCAGTTGGGATATCATCCCAGACATCATCTTTGGTGTCATATTGGGGAAGTGGATCTTCATCAGGGTCAGGCCAGAGAGGAGGGGGTCCTTCTTCTTTTTCTGGTTTCTTCTCCCTTCGTCGTTCTAGGGTTCTTTTTCCATTAGGAGGGAGTGAAGCGTGAAGGGGTTTAAATTGCTCCAGGTCTACTTCTTCTTCGATAGTGACCTTCTTTCGAGGAATGGAAGGGGGAGGGGTAGGAAGGGGAATTCCCCAATTCTTTTCGAATGATTCTTCTAGGCATAATGATCTGCGTGTGAAGGGGAGTCGAAGGGTGTCCTTGGCCTAGTCAATGTCAGGGTTCATGGCTGAGAGCCAGGGTTTTCTGAGGAGGATCATATCTCAATCACTCATATTCATGATGTTGAATTTTCCAATCATGAGTCTATCATCTATCCTGATGGTGAGATGACAATAGTGTGTGATGAGTTTCTTGGAGATTTCTCCATCAGTGGTTCGAATCGGGAAGGGGGTTTCAAATCAGTGGGTCTTGATTCCGTGTTTTCTAACAAACATCCAATGAATGAATGTTGCTGCTGCACCACAGTCAACGACAGCAGTGGTTTGCAATGATTTATCAGGGTGTATGGAGGAAAATATGGTCGCCGGGACCCTTAATTCATTAGTTTTTCCTACATTGTGTGCAATACGTACATCAATACAAGGAGTGGCTAACATTGCGGTAGGCTCCTGGTTTAAAAATCCATTCTTCTGGCGGAGTCGAGGTCGTCATCATCAAGGTCTTCGATCTTGCTGGTGTCTTCTTCTTTAGGCGCTGTATGCCTTACTGTCTGCTTTCCATTGTTCTTATTCTTTCTAGCATCTCCATTTTGGGGGTGGAATTCTTGATTGTTGGATCTATGGCCTACTTTTCCGCAGGAGAAGCACTTTCCTTGCCGCATGTATTCTTTCTTCTCAGCTTCGGAAAGGCAATCAACGTCCATGGCATTGGGATTGTTGTTTCGGGGAGTGAAACGTGGGGTAGGTAGGCGATCATTGAATCGGTTTCAGTTATTGGTGTTCTGGGGTCTGTGGGAGAGGAGAAGCTGATAAGCGTTCTCGATGGAGACGATCTTTCTGATGATCCCTTCAAGGGAGTCGGGGATCTCTCCGGAGTTGCAGAGCTTCGTCATGAGCGCCGGTTTAAGGCCTCTGAGGAAGTAATCTTTCTGAGCATTACAGCTATAGATCTCAGCCCAGTTACAGAGCTGCTTGAAGGTGGTGATGTACTCACTTAAGTTGTTGCCTTGTTTAAGGGCATAGAGCTTATGAAGCGCAGTACCAGCCGAGTCGATGGGGTAGAAGGTTTCTTCAAACAGGGTGGTGAATTCATCCCATGTTCCATATCCATATGGCAGGCGAGTGGTAGGGTTGATCTCATAGATGTGGTCAACGAAATATTCCATCCATGCTGCTGCAGTTCCTTCTTTCATAAATGAAAGGGTGAAGATAATTCTCCTAGTGTCGGTGTCATAGATTTCATCATTTATACCCAGGTAGAGTTTGATGAGATGAAGGAATTTCCTTGCTTCATCTCAATTGCCATCAAAATCAGTTGGTTGGCCAATCTTTCTTTCCATGGGTTTCAGCATATTGTCGTCGGTTCCTTCTTTGATGTCTCTTGGTTCTGGTTCGGAGGGTCTGAATCTAGGTAATGGTTCAGGATCAAAGGGGATTTCTTTGTCCCGGTCTTCTACAGGTGCTGGTGCAACTATTCCAATGGATGGAGTAGCTATGCGAGGAGGGAAAGGGAAGGCTGGAACAGCAAGAGTAGAGAGGATGGGAGTGCGAGGGGTTTCAGAGGTTCCTTGCGATGAAGAGGTTCTTCTAGAGGAGCTGGGTGGGTATGGACTATAGGGAAGTCCAGAGATATCAGAGAAGGCTTTCTTGCTCTTCTTGGATGGTGCCACTTTGGTGATCAATCAGTTCAGGGTTTCAAAAAGGTAAGCCCCTACAGATGGAAGGGGTTCAAAGGTAACTTGAATCTTTTGTACGAACTCGGATAGAGTCGTTCCAATAAAGGAAATCAAAGATCAATGTTGACTAAGGAAAAAGCCTTATTGAGTATGCCTCCTATCAGGAGTGATTGTCTAGACTCCCGCAGGATCTAGAGTTCAAATGGGACAGTGGCTAGCCTCCTTCCCTCCCAAGGAGCTAGAGTTCAAGTTATCGAAGAGAACCGAGTAGATTCAAGTTAAGGAAAATACAGGCAGTAACTAGGGTTTATATATGTAAAAGAAGTGTGCACAGACCACCAGGGTAAAGGGTAAGAGACGTTGTCAAAAGTACAAGAAAGGAAGGTTCATGGGAAAGAGGATAGGGGTCAGGGTCAAGGGTAGCAAGCATGAGGATATAGCAAGGTGAAAAGGAAGTGTAAAAGTACAGCCATAGTGGCATCCGTAGTGATGATGAGAAAAAGAATGAGGTGACTGTAACACATGGTACCTCCCAGATGCCTTGACTGATGCCACCCAGGTGTGTTATATATATTGTCGCTGAATGGATATTGAACATCAAATGGTATCTACAGAAGGAAATCTGGGCGGCCACTGATTTGCTATCTCCCATGCTTGAAAAAAGCATAAAGCTGGATGGGATTTGGCACACTAATCAAGAGTGGTTCACACCGCGCTCTGAAAATGATGTCCTAACTCCCGGATGCATTAATGTATCTGCGGCATGGTTTCAGCAGGGGCACGAGGTGGGATCTGATGAGATGGGGATCTCAGTAGTTAAACTCACCAATCCCATAGAATCAGTTGGATCCAGAGGTATCTGCATCATTGAAGGGACCATCCTCCAAGAACATCCTCAAAGCCATTGCCACAGTGGCACTCAGGGTGATGCATCCTCAGCAGTACTGGATAGGGTTGCAAGCCTCTGCGAGCCTCAGAGATAAGGCAGGAAGCAAGAAACTGCTGAAGATGTCAGAGACTCTCCAGTACTGGGCAACAGTGTTTAACAGCCTCACCATCATATACAATCGGGAAACCCCAAATCATCGAGACCACTCATCGATTCTTGAATGCTTCGATATTCTGACTAGTGTGGGGAATTATTCTAATGCTTGGATGAGTATGCCAAGCCTTCAGCTGGAGTTCAGGTACGATCCGGGGTGCATGATCACATTTTTGGAAAGAATTATCAGACATGGGGTTCATGCAGTGGAAGGGGATCAAATTGCCTGGGCATGGTATATGAGGGATGCTGTTCATATTTATGCCATGATTCCATCCTGTGGATGGGCAAGGTTGGATGGGAAGAAGTAGAAAAGGTAGTTACCTGTGTTAGTACCCACCTTCAAATACATGATATTAGATATCAGGCACTCCAAATTCAAAATTCGGGAGTTGGGACTCTGTTAAGTAGCGTACTCAAGGGTTATCAGATCCGAAGGACTTTGGCCTCAGCTTGTGTGCTGTGCCCCTTTCCTGAGTAGTGTCCCTTATTTCAGAATACTAGAGTATCGCGTTTACAAGGCGGATGAGTATCGTACCGGATCCATGAAGGTCTATGGATATTGGATGTATAGAGTAACAGCTAATCCGGACGAAGTCCAAACTAGAAACTAGTGGATAAGACTGTCTGAAGACAGAGGCGGATATGAATAGACTATAGGAATCAATCCTAAGTCTCTGAGTAGACAAGAGTGTAAACTCAAGTCCGGACGGATAACGGAAGGCGAACGGAATGAGTGCAAACTAAGATGATATTTGAACTGAGGTTTGACAGAGTTATACATGAGTTTATATACTGTAGGTATCTAATGGAATGATCAATCAGCAAGGTAAAGGCTATGTATGAGGCATGTGGAAAGTCTATTGGTAAGGAGGATTGATCACAAAGCATGAAACAGATATGAGAGATGAGTAACAGATCAGTAAGACAAACAGAAGATAGATAACCGGAGTACCTGTAGTACAAAAATTACCAAAAGGAGATAGACGCTGTATTAAGGTTATATGAACAGGATATGAAATAAGAATCAAAGCGGATCTGTGGACTGGACGATGGATATGGATGATGGATCTGGATCAGATCTGTGGACCAGATGTTCTGGATCCGTTCCTAGATTATTGGTATATGACAGACTTGATATTCGAGGATACTCCATAGTGATGTTCTACACATTTCACCGACTACCTAGTACCGGGTTTTGGGTGTTGGGTTTTGGCACTCAGTACCCGGTACTTGGTGATTCAAGAAAACTCCCAAAATTGTGTCATTAAATTTGTATTTTCATAACATAAAAATTGAAACTCAAAACTTGAAGCTAGTAATAATGCATGAGTCTCATGTTTTGAGTTGTGTTTTGAGTTGCTTTGAGTGTCAAATCTCAGGCGTTAGTCGGCACTCAATGGCCGGGACCACTTGATGGCCTGGACTTGATAGTTGACACTGAGGTGTCAAGACTTGGTAATCAGGACTCGATGGTCTGGACTTGAGTTTTGGGACTCGATGGTCGGGACTTGGGTTTCAAGACTCAGTAGTCGGCACTCGATGGTGGGGACTCAATAGTTGGCACTCGGGTCATGGTCGGGACTCGATGGTCGGAACTCAATGGCCATGTGAAAACTTAATATATACTGGGTGGTTTTGCCACTAGCAATATTTATGTAGACTCAACCTGACTAGAAAGTTAGTAGAACTAATAGTCAGTATATGGTCTCTCATCCTGCCTAGCTGCTACACTTGCAAGCAAGAACGTTTGACCCAAGGGGCTTGCTGTCTAGATAAGTTCAATAATTGCAAAAGGAGAAAGGAAAAGTAAGTCCTAAGGCATAGGACCAAATGTGAAGGTATGCGACGAAATCCGATGCAGGAACTAACAAACCCGATGTTTCAGGTATCAGGTTATATGGGAAAGTGTCGGGTTGACAAGAAAAGGTGTCGGGTTCGACTGGGAATTGTAAGGGAATGTTAAAGGAATGAACAACAAAGGTTCGGGGCTCAAGTGAGTGAAAATTGGGTTGATTCAATGGGTAAGGACTAATGGTGACCAGTATCAGGGAATTGCTCCCTTCTACAGAGTGGTAAGGTAAGATCACCTACTACGACTTGTATTTATCTATCTATGTGTGAGTACGGAGTGATATAGGCGAAAACAGTAGTGTGTCGTCAGGTCCGAGTAGCTATGTAAAAGACCATGAGGCACTGTGGTGTGACAAACATATTTCTGCTGGGCTTGCACAGGTGCTAGCGCCATTCATGTGCCCCACACAAATCCCCTCACTTAGATCTTAGCGCGCTCTAGGAACTTGACGCACTGTTAAGGCGACACGCGCTATTGCTAGTTCAGTCCGACTTCCGGGTACCTCATCCTCCCATGTCCTACCTATGTCCACCTATCTCCACTGGTGCGTTTTCTCTCGTCGCTTGACGCTACTTACTAGTCACAGGTCTTATTACATGTATCCTCATGTTCCACAGCGCAGCATGTCTAAAGTCCTTTAGTATTAACACGTGGTCGTTTGACTCGCTACTATCCGAGCCTATGTATCCCGAGCCTCCACGCGCCATGATAAAAGATCCCGCAAAACATACAGGCAATTTACTTCCCCTTCCCTGAACTTCTGCAGGATAGAGTAGTCACTTAGTGTTATATCTCAGTTTTGGTGCAATCAATCTATTCTTGCTCATTTCTCTTGATCGCGACATTCAACCGCTCTGAATTTGCAGTCACTAAGTCCCCTTAGTATTACTAGTCAAAACGCAAGGCCGAACTGCTGTCGGTAGTTGCGCTACACTTAGTCGCTGCCTTGTTCTCTCCTTTGTCGGCGCCTATTTTTACTCATACTTTCGTCCCAACACAGTTCCGCTCAACTCAATGTGGCTCGCTCGATTATCATGACTCTCTGGTCCTTCAGTCATTCTAACTCTTATAGCGCGATTCCCTTAGCGCTCAATTGACCAAGCGCTATCTTTGGTTTTGTTACTTGTTGTTTGCATTACTAATCAAGCACTATTCAGTCGCTCCTGGTTTCTAGGTTGGATAGATTCTAAGCCCTTTGCGCTATTGATTCCCTTGCCTAAATTGAAGGAAGTGCTTCAATATCAGTCCTCTCGGGTTGAATATTATTCTCGCGCCCTTCAGGATAATAGTACTAGTGCTGTCAAAAGCCTAGCTCCTATTTTTCTTTCACAACTGGAGCCCACCATGAGGGGGCCATTTGAAGCTGGAAGGCAGATTGCTTAGACCAAACGAAACCCGCGAACTTCGCAAACTAGATCTATTGCAAGAAGACTTTTCTACCCAGTCCTTCAAGGCATCGAAGAAGCTGAGGAAGAACGCTCCGACCCAACAAACAGCTCGTCCGAGGACTTTGTCACTCAAAACTTAACCCCCGACTCACCTGACTCAGAAGAGGAAGAAGAAGATTCACCATTCCCTGGCTCATTCAACCTGACACTCCCTCTACCGAATCCCCACTTAGCTCAGCCAATCCCACCCATGATCCATCGCCCAAAAGAATCGCGCTTCTTCCACCTTTAACATCCACACCAGCTCCTTCCCCGTGCAAATGCCTAACCACTCTCCCGCCAACAATACCCCATCCCGCACTCCTTACTACACCAGCTCCTATTGCATCGCAACCTTCCGCTCAAACTAAGCAAGCTACTACCATGTTGACATTCAGGATGCCACTTAGAGGAACCGATGCAGCACCTAAGTTCGATGGCATGCCTGCATGCCTGCACGCCTCATTCCTTTTTTTGAAGATGTTGAACAACTAGCTGACTATGCAGGTCTTACCATTGAAGCACACATCAAAGCAGCCATTTGCTATGCGCCCTTCGAAGAATTGGAAACAAGGGCATCCCGACCCACTGCAAAAGGTAAAGATTGGGACAAGTTTGTAGTGGCTGTAAAAGCCATGTATCCTGGATGTGAAGGCAACCGTCGCTATGTTCGCACTGACTTAGAAAATCTCTGTAGAGAATGGTCCCACAAACCGATGAAATTGAAGGAGGAGCTTGGTGCATTCTACCGCAAGTTCCTCCTCGTTTCGCAATACCTTGTCGACAAATCAAGGATAGTGGAACTTGAGCTAGGTCGCTACTTCTTAGATGGTATTCATGCAACCACCAAGAATTCCATCAAGCAAAGATTAGAAGTCAAGTTGGTCGACCATCATCCCGATGACCCATATTCTGTAGACGAAGTATACAATGCGGCCATATTCGTGCTACCTAGTATTGCGGCAGCTTCCGAATCGTCCGCTACTACTAAATCACCCCCAGCGCTTCCTTTGATGCAGGAAACCAGTGAGGGCACTGTGGTAAAAGGGAATATGACGCGACGCGCCCTAGTAAATGTTACTTCTGTGGGGGTGATCACTTCACTAGCCGCTGCACAATACATGACCAGTACATGAGAGAAGGGAAGATCAACCTCACTCTGAATCAGAAGATCACCATGCCCGACGGTAGCAATATTCCTGGAAGGCAATCTGATGGAAACTTCAAGCAGCGCATTGACAATTTCATAAGTAGCAGCCCTGCTACTGGTGCTAATGTGACAGTCATTGGTGGGATCTACTGCCGCGCTTCACCCAGCTTTGATGCTACATTTGACATCGAGCCGTCCGCATTCATGCATACTTGTGTCGAACAGGATGATTCTGATGACGAAGAACTAATGTGCTTAGAACAGGAGGCAATCTGCGCTCGTGAAGCGTTTGCTGTGGTAAAAGCAGATCGCGCCAATCACAAGGACAAGGGTAAGAATGTTCATTTTGAAGGCGTAAATGTACCGCCACGTCCCAAACCAGGGCCTGCTTCGAAATCCACTGAGGTAGTAGAGGAAGTCACTTCCACGCAGGTTAGGGCATCAGGATCAAAATCTGCTAGTGCGCCTAACAAAGGCACAGTGGTACTGACACCCACAGCGTCTTCATCCGCCCCTAGTACCACAGCGTCATCGTGCTCCGCAACCTCTTCTTCATCTAATAACCCGCCTAACACTGACCCACCATAGTACAGGTATGCTCACCCACTCGAGGATAAAGATGCAGGAGAATGCGTCCTCGATCGGATGTTGGACTCCCAGGTAAACGTACCCATGCGTGAATTAATCGCGGTATCTACCGACATCTGCAAAGTGCTCAAAGAGATGACAACCACCAAGTGCATTGCTGTCGGGACAGTCTCTGTCAATGAGCTGGCAGGCACTCCTTCTACCAAGGAGTTCCTCAAGCGATATGACGGATGTCTCCAAAGGAGCGACGATGGTGGCATAGTCGCTGAACATTTTGCGTCACTGCGGAGCATTAGAGCTGTCACAAGCCATGACAGAATCCTTTCCTGTGTCCTTGATCAAGGCGCAGAATGCATTGTGATGCCACAATCCATATGGCGCTCCCTTGGTGGCGTCCCCCTGAGATCTGATCATAAACTGGTAATGGAATCCATCAATACTTCAACTGACAAAATGCTAGGTGTCATAGAGAATCTCCCACTAGACTTTGGCATGGGAGAAATGCTATTCCAAGTACAAGTCGTTCCAACCACTAACTTCAACATCTTGCTAGGGCAGCCATTCTTTACACTCACTAGCTGTCACATGGAAGACCTACCCAACGGTAACCAAGATATTATGCTGACCGATCCAAACTCGGGAAAGATGATCCACATTCCGACCAACCACTGGATGAAGAAGTGCTTAGGATGCGAAAATGGCGAGCATTCCCCAGTTGCATGAAAGGAGGATTTTTAAAGATCAATGATCTGCTCATACCGTGGGGAGACAAATGGACTAATGCTAACCCGCCTCTTTCCCTTATCTCACATCGTACTACATTACTTCCTGGTTCTAACTATTGTCTAGCGCCATCCGCGCACCACCCACTCTTACGGAGCAAACACATCCCATTATCTTCTCCCGTCGCGCACTATTCAGCGCATTATACCCATCTCGTCTCCACTCACTCAGTTATTGACCGCACATCTATCGACACATTTAACAGTGTATATTCTTATGACTCGATCCGACATACGCTGATGTACAAACCAGTTGCAAAGAAAGTCTGCACTGTACAAACCTCGATGCCCCCCAAATATAGAATAAAGCAACAACTACCTGACGATCCTTTGGCTGGCATGCCTACACTGCCAACCCACCAGCCTGACTTTGTCCCAGGTGTTTGCTTCACCCAAGAACGAGCAGATAAACTGGACTTAGACCCCACCAGTTGGTTATGGCCCGATGAGTTAAAGCTCATATGCTGGCTCGTTCGGGTCCATGAGCTGGCATTTGCATGGGACACGACCGAGCGCGGCCATCTCAACAAAACATACTTCCCCCCATACAAAATTCCTACCATCCCACACACTCCTTGGTCCCAACGTAATATCCCAATCCCGCCCACCACCCTTGGAGAAGTCATCCGCATTATCAAAGAAAAGATTCAGTCGGGCATATACAAACCATCTACCGCAGCCTACCAATCGCGCTGGTTTTGCGTAGTCAAAAAAGATGGAAAATTGTTGCGCTTGGTGCACGATCTTCAGCCATTGAATGCAGTAACAATCCGAGGCTCATCCCTTCCCCCCTTTGTCGAACAGTTAGCAGAATCCTTCGCCAGATATGCGGTATACGGTATGATGGATTTATATTTGGATTACGATCAGCGCACACTACATGAAGAATCACGCGACCTCACCGCTTTTGGGATGCCATTGGGTCCACATTGGTTAACAACGCTGCCACAAGGTCATGCAAATGTGGTCCAAGTATACCAAGGTGACACAGCATTTATTTTGCAGGATGAAATCCCCGAGTTTACATCTCCATTTATTGATGATGTACCCGTCAAGTCGGTTAAAACACAGTATCAGAGAGCTGATGGCTCATATGAAACCATAGCGCAAAACCCGGGTATACATCACTTCATATGGGAACATTGCGTTGTCCTCAATCTCATACTTCAGAGACTCGAAAATGTCAGTGCTACCATATCTGCTACTAAATTCATTCTAGCCGCACCTACCGCCATCATAGTGGGGCACAAATGTACCTTTGAAGGTCACGTTCCAGAAGAATCCAAAGTGCAAAAGATACGTGATTGGCCCGAATGTCGTACAGTCACGCAAGTGCGCATCTTTATGGGTACTTGCAGCATCTTGCGCATCTTCATTTGAAACTTTTCTGCTATAGCATGCCCACTCATCAATCTGACCTGCAAGAACATACCCTTTGAATGGGGTGAGGACCAACAGGTAGCTATGCAGACCCTGAAAGACTTGATATTAGAGTCTCCCACACTGTGCGCACTCGATTATGAATGCAGTCGCGAAGTAATCCTTGCTGTTGATACCTCTAACATTGCTATAGGTTATATTCTCCTACAAGTTGGAGAGGATGGCAAGTGCTATCCAAACCACTTTGGCTCCATATTGCTCACAGAAGTCAAAAGTCGCTACTCTCAAGTGAAACTAGAACTTTACAGCCTATTTCGTGCGCTTCGTGCGGTACGCATATATATATTCGGCATCGCCAACCTTATGGTTGAAGTCGATGCAAAATATATCAAAGGAATGATCAATAACCCGGACCTTCAACCCAATGCGACCATCAATTGGTGGATCGCAGGTATATTGTTATTTTCCTTTACTCTCATTCACGTACCCGCAACCAAGCATACTGGAGCAGACGGCCTCTCAAGGAGACCACCCGCAGAAGAAGACCCCAATAATGATGATGACCATGAGGATTGGCTTGATCGCTTCTACTCATTTGCGATCAATATTCTCAATGACCAAAGCTGCGCTATCACAGACGCTGGTGCTGACATCATGCACCACCCGTATACCATACCCGCTCCCAATCTGCTAACATGCCCACCCACTCTTCTCGCATTCATAGGCACCATAGATGCCAATCCCCCTAACCCGACCATTCCCAGATCCGAAGCAGCGCAAACTCACAACGCTAAATTGATGGACATCCAGCGCTTCCTAAAGACCCGCAAGAAACTGCCAGACTTGTCGGATGAGGAATTTGAAGAATTCGTCGCATTATCTGCACAATACTTTGTCCTCAAAGACAAATTATGGCGTCGAAACTCGCAAGGCAAGCATCAACTTGTAGCTCCCGAAGGGCAACAATATGAGCCCCTTCAGTGACAAATCCCGTATTAGACGGGTCACCCGACCTACATAATATCCCGTGTAATACAGGCCAGCGTATTATGGGCTGATGATATGTATATTCCCGATGGTGACGGGTGGGCCGGGAGGGATATTATTCCCGATAAAGATGGGTGGGCCCATCTATGCTGATGTTATATATATCCTCAACAATAGCGGATGGGCTGGGAGAAATATTATTATGGAGATGGGTGGGCCCATGTGGGTAATATGTAGAGTAGGATTGACATATATGCATAGGAAATAGTATTATATAGACGGGTGGGCCGACATATTAGTATTATTGTGTAGATGGGTGGGCTGACATGGGGGAATATTAGATATACGGGTGGGCCAAAGTAGGGAATTTTACATAGACGGGTGGGCTGACGTGGGGTGATATTAGATATATGGGCGGGCCAAAGTAGCGAATTTTACATAGACAGGTGGGCCGACATTGGGTAGAGTACTGAAACCCAAAACCCGAGCCCGGGACACCCAGATTTGAGACTCGAAACTCAAAATGCAACACTCAACTGGAAGCTCATACATTTTGACGAGTTTCGAGTCCCGAGTTAAGAAAATTCAAATTTAAGATGATATACATGTTTGTCGTCTCGACTCACCAAGTACCGAGTACCGAGTACTGAGACACAAGACCCGAAATTCAGCACTTGGTAGTGGGTGCAATGAGTACAGAAATACACAAGATAATACACATTGTTCTCAGAAATCACAAGTTTCAAATTTCGACTTGTGAATCACAAGTCTCAAGTCTCGAGACTCGAATCACCAAGAACTGACTACTGAGTACTGACACCTGACACCCAACACCCGAGATTTGGCACTCGGCACTCGAGACCAAACTTCAAACTCGAAAGTACCGACTACCGACTGCCGACTATCAACTACCGACTACTGAGTCCCGAATGTCAGATGTTGAGTGCCGGCACTCAGCACTCAACACACGAAGCTTGAAACTCCAATTGGTAAACCTCTGAATTTTGAATCACCAACACCCGACACCCGAGATTTTGCACTCGGCACTCGAGACAAACATCAAAACTTGACACTCAAAAGTACTGACTACTGATGACCCACTACCGAGTCCCAAATTTCAGGTCTCGAGTGTCAGCACTCGGCACTCAACACATGAAGCTCGAAACTCCAAATTGGTAAACCTCTGAATTTTGAATCACCAAGTACACAGTACCAAGTACCGAGTACCGACACCCGAAACTGGACACCTGGGACTCAGGACTCGGTACTCGGTGATTCGAAAGTCAGAGGTTTACCAATTTGGAGTTCCGAGCTTCATGTGTTGAGTGCCGAGTGCCGACACTCGAGGCCTGAAATTTCGGACTTGGTAGTCGGTCATTGGTAGTCAGTACTTTCGAGTTTCAAGTTTTGAAGTTTGTCTCGAGTGCCGAGTGCCAAATCTCGGG